>JAPDFK010000464.1:0-29574 GCA_027569635.1 Lasiosphaeriaceae sp. G1095 | reverse complement strand
CCCCCCCCCCCCCCCCCCCCCCCCCCCCCCCCCCCCCCCCCCCCCCCCCCCCCCCCCCCCCCCCCCCCCCCCCCCCCCCCCCCCCCCCCCCCCCCCCCCCCCCCCCCCCCCCCCCCCCCCCCCGATCGGAACTTCTCGCTACAAGTAATTAAGATGAAATATTTTTAGTTTCTATTTAATTACGACTTTTGGGATGACGGACGTCCACTCAGTCTGGGCATTAAACAAACCCCCGATTCCCAGTCATCAAAGGTTATCATTCAGGTTTTCTTTTTTACGTCCGTTCGTTTCTGAATAAATAGCACAAATGCTTTCGTTTTATTCCATCTCTCCATCGTTGAAACGCGTAGCGAAAAGTCTGGGGAAGCCCTCACATTTACTCCCTCAGCAATTTCATTCGATTTTACATGCATAGGTCCACCCAGGCACTAGACTATGGAGGATGATGCGCGAGCACCCCCATAATTAACCATCATGTTACCCGTTTTGCTTCAGAGTCGGAGTCGCTGATCTTGCATTTGTATTAGCAAACTATCAATCAATACCATCATGATAAGGTAATATCCCAGATGGCGTCCGACTTCCCAGATGAGTCACAGAGAGTTCGATCCTGGAACGTGTTAAAGTGCCGGGCCCGAGCCCTTGAAAAAGAGTTTGCGGTGCCCGAAGAAGAGCCCGACACTACAGCCAGCCGGAAAAGAGAAAGGAAAAGCCAAGACGGGAGATGCCGAACGAGAAGCGCAGAGGAAAATGAAAACCCGAAATGCCTGGGAGGGCTCTCGCTGATTTGATGACGAGTTCTTGGGCTGAGGCCAGGCATTCTGCGAGTCTCTGTCACACATTGCAACTTTAATTGCCGGCATACAACCCACAACTGAAAGACAGACAAGCGAAATGTAAACAAGTAATATGTAAAGAGGGGCTGGGAAGATGAAGCTCTGTGATGCTTGGCATTGGCCAGAGAGGCAGGCGTTTGGCGAGTTCTCGAAGCATTATCACTCAAGCTGTTGGCAGTCATAGTGGCTTCCTTTTTGAAACACAAGTTTACATGGAAAGTTGTCCAAGAAAATGCTTATAAGAGTGTCATCTATTTTGTTTGGTGGCCAACCTTGTGGCAAATAGCAAAGCCTTCCCTACCTACCCCTTTTGGATGAGAGTAACTCCTTGCAATGCAGTACGATAAAATATTCGTTACACCTACCCAACTTATACCCAAAACCTTCCACTGGACCTATAGTGATTCAACTGCGTGCTCACAAGCTCGCCTAGAAAGCCAAGCCAGCTGTCTGGTCCCCCAGGGCCACGGGTTCTTCTCCTACTTCTTCCGACTCTTCAAGTAGTCCCTGAGCTGCTCGTACTTGCTGACGAAGAACATGTTCTTCTTCTCGTTCTTCCACACCAAGACGCCAATCTCCTCGGCGTAGCCGCTCAGCGCAGCAAACTCGGCTGGCGACTCAAAGTCGCGGAACAGATAACCAGCGGTTGTCCGCATCCGCTCGTTCTCCAGCTGCCACAGCCGGATCTGGTCCACCACCGTGGGCGGAAGCACCGGACGCCCCGTCGCCGCCGCTGTCCGCGCCATCTGCTCGTGTGCGTGCGCCGCCAGGTAGCTGATGATTTGGTCGGCCGTGATCCCGTATGATATCGCCCGCCGAATCGAGTCCCGTGTCAAGCGCCCGGTTACCATCCCCGCGAACCGCATGTTAAGCTGTGTGAAGAGTGCAAGAACGGCAATTTGGAGTGGCGACGATGTGTATGCGTAGATACGGTAGTTGGTCTCCACGATGATGGAGCCCTTCGACTCAGCTGCCGCAGCCGAGTTGGCGCCAGCTGCTGCGCCCAAGCCTGCTGCGTCGCCGCTCGTGTTGGCGGTTGCGGCCACAAAGCCAGCGGATACGGACCGCAGTGCGGACGCGGAGCTGGTCAGGGTCGTGACGAGCCGAGTAGGGAAGTATTGTCGTGTGTTTTCCCGCGGTACGTAGATCAGTCCGAAGTCGACCAAGTCGGGCAACATGTTGCGCCGCGTCTCCGTCAGGGCGTCTGTATCATACGCACGCCCTAGCTCGAGCGACGCGAGCATGAAGAGGAACGACAGCATATCGATGCTATCCATCAACGCGCCGCCGCGCCCGCCCCTGACATGATCCGGAGCGCCCTTAGCGTGGTCCGAAGCCTCGAGCCAGAGGAGCAGAAGAGTCCAGACCTGCGCGTTGGACTCTTGGAGAAGGAAGGTGAACCCAGCTTGCGTGATCACGATGCCACTTTTGCTGTCTGGCCGCCGCTCCACGAGATGGCCGGCTAGCAACAGGTCCTTGACGCTGGGCTTGGGGCCAGCAGCCGACCCTCCGCCGCCGCCACCACCACCACCACTACCTATATCTCCATATACGCCGACGCTGTTGACAACGTAGTGCAGAATGTCCTCCCACTTCCTGCGCGAGTACCGATCAAGAAAGGGAATATCGATGGACGGGTCGATGGGGAGTGAGCTCGGCACGCCAAAACTGAGGTGCGAGCCGCCGCCCTCGAGCGCCAGGCGCATGCTGTTCTTGAAATTGGTGGTCAGCTGCATCTCCTGCGGCTTGTCCTTGCCTGGTGGCGTGATTTGTATTATGTGGAGGGATCGCAGAATGGCAAGGGCGCGGTCGCGCGGCATGCGGCCTTCGGGTTTGACCCATATGTCGTCGAGCTGGGAGAGGAGGAGCGCCGATGGCATGTAGAGGAGGGCCTGGACAAAGACTTTGGCTGTTATGCGCCAACAACAGCGAGATAAGCATGGGGTCGCGGCTTGACCTGGGGCTGGAATACATACCGAGAGGAGGCAGCATGCGCCGAAAGATGGCGAAGGCAGTTGACGGCTGCTGGTAGAGCTTCCTGAAGGTGGTGGCGGGCAGCTTCTCCAGGTAGTCGGAGAGCTGGTACGACTGCGTGATCGACATGATGGCGGCTCGCTGTCAGCAGCACTCGGATTGTGCTATCTCATGATCCAGGCAGCCAGCGACTCTTGCGCTCTCTCGCTCTCCTTCTTCTCTCCTCCCAATCTTCCGTTTTCCTGCGTGTTCGTATTTTCTTTCCTCCGCTTGATCCAGCGATTCCGTAGTCGTGCGACGGTGTTGCGGTGTGGTGAACGAGGCGTCGCTGCCTGGAGAGGTGGTTTGTAAGTAGAATTTCGGGTTTGGCAAAAAGTTGGAGCTCGGGAACTTTGTCCGCCGAATGGACCCAAGCCAGGGGTCCTTGACGCTTGACGCTCGCTAGGCTGACCCTTGCAGGCGTTAAAAAACGAGCCGCCCCACTGCATCAAAACGCCAGTGTGGGGCGGAACATTCTCTGGAGTGGGCTGGGTAATTGCTGGGTCTGGGTTCAGTGGGCCAAGGCTCGCAAAGGCACAGTACGTCACAGTGGGGGTTCACTGTCCACCCTTTCCAAACCTGTCGCCGTCGCTTCAATTGAACCCTTTTGAGCTTGCAGTTGGCGAGTGTGTCAAACTGGGAACAGCAATTATCGGCGAAGATGGCGCCCAAACTACCTCCAGCAAGATTCGTACGATCTGTACGCATTCTCAGATTTCCGTGTCTTATTCGAGGGCATTCATTGCTGACAGGATGCTGCAGGTTTTGAAGTCGTTCATGGCCGAGTCTGGTCTCGAACCGAGGTTAGTTGCTTGCTTCGAGTCTGACCTCAACTCTGCCCAACACAACCCAACCCAGTCAACATAAATGCTAGCTCTTTTCCGTCTTTGTCAAATTGAAGAATCTCTGGTTAAAAGAACTCCATGTTTTTACTCTTCCTAATCATCCCCCCTCTCAGCCGTGTTCTCGTCTCTATCGTCATGATCTTGGCGATCCATTCTAACGCAGCTCACAGGCTTTTCGGACCGCATGTGAGTTGATCAAAGTGAGACATTAAGACAGTAACTCACTCAGTGTAAAGCTGCGTATCATAGGTGCCACCGAGGGTAAGGTGGACTTTGAGTTGGACGTCAAAAAAGACCACACGGTGCGTTTGCCCCGATGTCGTTCTCCCCAATCTCCGGCGTGTGTGGCTAACCGCCAAGATAGAACCGACTCAAGATCCTCCACGGAGGTACCATTGCCAGCATGGTTGATCTTGGGGGCTCTCTTGCAGTGGCTTCCATGGGCCTCTATGCGACTGGCGTATCCACGGATCTGAACAGTGAGCTTATCCCAGAATCATAATCTGTAAAATTCGCTCGAGAAATCCAGCTGAACAATTTCCAGTCACTTATCTTAGCAGTGGTGGAAACATTGGAGACACTCTTCAAGGAACAGCAATTTGTGAAAAGAGTAAGTAACGCAATTCCGCTCGTGCTTCATGCCATGTTGACGCCCCTCAAACTTGCAGTTGGCAAGACGCTGGCCTTCACGACAGTCACCTTCCGGAACCAAAAAGGCGAGGTTACAGCCAGAGGTAGCCATACCAAGTAAGTTCCTAGTTTCGCATTCTTTGTTTGTTCTTGCTAACCCATTACCTTGCTAGATATGTTGCCCATGCTTGGGGCGCTCATCCCTCTTATACACCGCCTGGAGGCACAGCGATAGACGATGTAGATTAAATTTTCACACTCAGGCAGTTACTGCTTTTGAGGGATGGCGGACACAGTCTCAAGTCATTCAATACTCAATTTGCCTATCCCGACCATGGGTAGTGAGCCCGGTGAGGCTGAAGGAGACTATCAACCAGACCCAGTGACCACCCCTAATCTCTTGCCCCTCCCCCGGCCCCGACACTTACTGGCCACATGATACTACCTAGGTGACTCTAGAGATCGGGCATTTCAATATGCTTGATGGTAGCACCACAATCGTTCGTTGTGGGGGGCTTTCCGGACTTCATCTTGGATGCCTGCTGTAAGATGTAGTTCTTTTGATCCTGTGAAGATAGGTATGAGTGGAGATCTCGACCTGCGGGCTGATTTACCCTGTTAGTCTGCATTCTTGGGATAAGGGAAGGGCTGCGGGACTACCAATGTAAGCATAGACAACCAAGGCTATGGGAGGTCAGTGAGTTGTCAGGGCAAGTCAGGCCCAAGAAAAGGCCTTCTTTCTCCCTTGTAAGGCATTGTGAAAGGGCCCAGACGACTATAAGTTAGGTACATACCTTGCAAATGGATGACTTGTCGGCGAAGAAGTCATCCAGCACTGACTTGAGCTTGACTGGATCAACACCCATATTTGGCGATTCTTCCAGTCGGTAATGGTATTGATATTCGGAAACATCCTCCAAGTTGCTCACGGCTGCGGCCACGGTGGTAGGTGATATAGTGGTTGCTGGTTGTTGGTTGCTGAAGATAATGGCATCGATTTCGATTGATGCTCGGCAAAGTGCGCAGACTGGCCGGCCCTCCCCACGAGGCCCCATCCCACAAGGGGAAAGCTATCCTGACATCCCAATTATGAAGCAATTTAAGGGGCGGTAGAGTGGAGTCGGCAGTGCGGTGGGCCCTTGAGATCCAGGTCCAGACTTCATCCGAAGCACAATCACATCACAGTCTCGGCCGCCGAAGGCGGGCCTCCAGGTAGACCACTGGACTGGGGAAACCACCTCCGCCAAAGTAGGGGTTTGTTGACTGTGAGATTCAGGGGTGTGGCCACCTCGTCCACCTATTTAGCTGCAACCAGACGACTGTCTTTTCCTTCCTTCTACAACTGGGTAGCAGAATACAGACCTGTTACCACCACCAACACTTACTAGAAGTCTTTGTTTTTGACCTACTGGTTAGGCCGGCAAGGTATTCAGTAAGTAAGTCAGTCAGTCAGTCAGTCCTTTTCTATTGTTATGATCACAGAATTACATTCTTCTCATTCTGAGCCTACGGCTCGCCCTGTCTTGTGTTTTGTTTAGGCCTGTGGTGTGTTGTAATTAGAAGACGGAGCTTCCACGTGTTCACCACCAAGACTAACGGCAAGAACCTGTTGTTTTGTATATTGCTGTTACCGATGATAGGGACGACGTGGCCCAAATAACAGAGTGTAATGCTTGGATCAAAATAGGGAGAAAGGATTGTATAACTAAGGAACAGACCATCCAGCTGGGAAATGACCATGGCGGCCATATCAGTACATATAGGTCAAAGAGAAGACTAGACCATGACGAAATTGCATTGGCAGGATGATAGCATTGCTAGATTACATGGGTACCTATGAAAGGGCTATGACCCCTTAGTTTAGAAGTTGAACAAACGTTCCTTCCAGTTTGCGTGTCCCAATGCAACCCGAAACCGGAAACTTCAAGTTGAGCACCCTCAAATTCAAACACCAGCGTTGTCTCTATTTACACGCAGCCTCCGAAGCCATAGACTTGGTACATAAAATTCCTTAACCTCATCCAAGCCGTGCCGCAACTTTCGAGACGTGGTAATTAGTGCGCTGTTGCGTGTTCTGGCCTCCTTTGACTGTTTCGGTTTTTCTTTCACCACTTGCCGCATTCTCCTTGGCTTCATCATTATCCTCTCGTGTGTACAACTACCATCCTAGAACCGCAATGGACGTGAGTTCAGAGGATACAATAAGATAGATCCAAAAATAGGCGGACAATACTCGGCCTGGTGACGCCGGTGGGCTTTTAGGCCCCGCACTGTTCACTGGCAGGTCATCACCAGACTGTGAGCTGGTGTCCGTCCAAGTCCAACGGGGGGATCAAGCCAGCCGCTCTTGAAGTCGATAATCGGCATAGCAAATATAGTCTGTAAATTAGTTCGAGTTATTATGATACTGTTCGGTTTGGAACGGCTGGGGGGAGTTGTGTGTAGATTGATCTTACCGCAACAGTTGTCATCGGAAGACAAAGCATTGCCACAAAGGCAATCACCTTGCTGGCCCTTGATTCCTGTTGCGAACGTGCAGCCTCTTGTGCCGACTGTTCAACCACAAACTAAAGAGAGGCAAAATTCGAGTTAGCAGGAGAACTATTTTCGAACATGACAATGAAAACACACACGGATTACAATTGACAAATTCTCTGGTGTCTGCCATCTCCTTTGCCACCATTCAGCATGTTGCCATCACCGACTCCAACTCAACGCTGATTTTTTCAAACCTGTGCTTGAACCAGCTGGTAGTTGCCGAAAACCCTCGGCTTGGCAAACCAAGTTCTTCGTCTCTGGCTGCCAATGCACCGCCCTGGCTATTATTGCCCATGGGAGTGGCCATCTTTTGCATCGATTCTTCAATTTGCCGGATCATCTTGTGCAGCTGCCCCTTCATTACCCTCACCTCTTCTTCCACCTCCACGCTCTTCCGGCGGCAAACGCGTAGTTGAAGGTTGAGTCTCCAGCTCAAGATTCTGTTCTTCTTTTGCTCTATCAGCTTCACAGGCTTCCCATGCTTTACCCCGAGTAGCAATAAAAGCGCGTCACAGTCGTCGGCCACTTTATTGACCAGTTGATTCATTCGGTCGCGTTGTAGTTTCCGCAAAGAGACCTATCATGAGAAGGGGATGGGGTTTGACTTCCGATGACTCCTAAAGAAGTTGATGTACTCTATCCATCTGGCTCTTGTAACAACCATAGACAACTGCTACAGATAGCTTCGAGCTTCTGAAGTAGGTTGAAGATATTGCGATGTTGTGTGGTCATCTGGAGCGTCCGGGCAGGCAGGCAGTAAACATCTCCACTGTCTCGGAACCTTGAGACTTGACAAGATATGTCGAGTAGCACTTCTCCTGCCATAACGCCCTGTAAGCAGCATTATGAAGAAAGAAGGATGTTGTGATTTTTTGCCATCGGGCGCACGAGAACGGAAGATAATATAGGGGGGGTGAAGATTTCTTCTGGTTCCTGCTCCAGCCGCTTCATCCGGCCAGACATTCTGGAAGGAAACCAAGTCATGAGCTCCGGGAACTTTTTGCGCATTCTATCGACTTGAGAAGATGGGAGTTACAAGACGTGGAATCTGGACCAATCTTGGCCGCTGACCGGAGGTTTGAGGAGGCTTTCACGAAACCACTCGCTCTGTGTAGGTACTCGATGGATTAGCATCCGCTCGGACATCACCAGTGGAATAACCGCTCCCAGTAATTAATGGCAAGCTAGTTACCTAGATGTATAGACTCACCTCAAAACATTGATCCTATTTGTCGTCGCCGACGAGCTCGATTACTTCGGGTCGGGTAAAAGAACCTTGATGGCCCTTGCTTCCAGTAAGCACTGCATCCACATGTGCCAAGTTGACATGTTTGGGTTATGCAGCTACCTGTAGATGGAGGACTTTGCAGGTAAATCGGCTTGCCCATCATACTCAAAGAATGAGTCGTCATTCTCTACTTTAAGAAACGGGTCAACGGCGTTAGACTAATCCATAGGAACTCCTTCTCGCTGATTTTGATGACAAGGTTGTTTTCAGGACATTGGCCAAAACCACGGGTAAGACTTACCCCGGCAGCTTATATATATATAGATCCAACAGTTGGGGTTCTGCAAGACTCGTCGTCAGGAGCTCGGCCCGAGAAGGATGTTGGACAATATGCTGTGGCATATTGGTGGTGTTCCACAGTCTGCAGGGTTTTCAATAATTTGCTGGGCCAACAGGCAGCTCGTCGCACCCGATACGGACAGTATTGGCAACACTGTTGTCAGTGCGACAAAAATTCAATGCAGGCATCTGGTGCATGCCCTCCACCCAGGTTCGGTAGACGCGTAAAGTGCCTACCTACCTTACCTATGTACGGAACAAGTGGAAGCTCCGTCTTCCACAACACACCACAGCCCCAAAAAAAACACAAGACAGGCGAACCATAGGGTCAAAATAAAGAATGGAATGCTGTGATCGTAACAATAGAAAAAGGACTGACTGGCCGATTATATCCTGACAACCTGACTCCTAAGACTTCATTTCCCTCTCCCTCCTATCCTCATTAACAAGCTATATAAGAGCCTGACTACTGCAGCGGGAGTCCGTAGTAAGTAACAAGCCTTGCTCAGTTTATAAGAGTTGTATATTTGTCGGGCCTTGTCAATACAACAAGGGTTGTCAAATAAACAAGCCTTGTAACCCTAACCCTAACACACTAGCTTCTGGCCAGATTGTCAGTCACGTGACCTACGGTCGCAGCGCAACAAAAATGGTTGAACGTCTTTTCGCTCGCTCAATTGAGCTTGCGAATTGAGGTTCATTTACTGGTTACGATCGCGAAGAAAGACGTATCACAATTGGGAATCGAACTATGGGCATATAAAGTCACAATTACAATTATTAGAAGGTGCGGTACTCTTCTTGAAAAGTGAAAGGAAAGAGCTCGCCAGCGTTAAGGTCCATAAGGAGCGACCCGTACAACAAGCCTTGTCACCCTTGGTTAAGGCCAACAAGCCTTGCCACCAAGTGCATTTTCCCACTACGGTAGTAGTTGGGTCGGTAACGACTAGCGAATCCCCGGTATTGTATATTTTTCTTTTTTGTACTTCCTTTCTTTTACCATCGTCCGTCGTCATTATCAGGATCAAATGTGCCGGTCGCAGCCGAGCCGCACCCAACGGCAGAAACTGATACAGGAAACTGATACTCGGGGTGGCGTCTTTTAAGTTGGCCCGTCAAGGCCTCTCGCCTCAGCCTAAAAAGATTCGTCCCGATGGCCCAAAGGATTTAATGTATCCACCACGCCAAGTGCATATTTGGGCCAAATTTAGTTCAAACTCGTTTCATCCATCTCAAACATGGCCTCGATACTAGGCAACTGTATTTACAATGGAATCATACCTCCCCGGTAACCTACTTAGCGGCCCATGCTGCGGGGATCTACCAGGCTTGGAAAGTGCGAAGGCCTAAATAGAAGCCCACGACAGTCGTCATAAGGATGCCGTCGTTGAAACAAAAGTGTTTTCAAATCGGACTAATAGCTCACGGCATAAGAAACCGACATATGCGTGGCTCTTGGGAAGAGAAGACAATTACTTGTTCCTGCTGCACCTTATAATACCATCCGTTTACTCTGTATTAGTCCTTTTCTTTTCTCATTATCACCGACCGTTCACTCAAGCCCTTCTTTTTCGCTAGTTGCCATGGCTGCCGCACCTGAGCCCGTTAAGGACTGGAGCACGAAGGAGATCGGTCTAGGCAGGGACGCTCAGAGTTTCGAGGAGGCGTACGAAAAAACGGCAGAGTATCTCAAGGACCCCGAGAGATACCCCAATGGCAGACTCAAGCTAAAGGGCAAGAAAACCATCATCAAGCAACGCTTTGATCGCTTCCGCGCCGAGACAGGAGGGGTTGACCCCCCGGCGCAAATGTGGCTCGTCGAGCAGGTGCACATCGCGGAGGATCCTCGCTTCTGGCTCATCGGACGCCAGGCCGGCCCCGATCTCGCCCAGTACATCAACCCCAACGGCCACGAGCGTGATGGAGACGCCAGCATGTCCATGATCCACATCATGGGAATCCCTCGCAACGACAACCTCTCGGTGCAGAAGCCAATTTACAACGGCGTAGCTTTCAACGCTGAAACCGTCGATCTTCTCGACCACATGAGGACCACGTTCAAAAACTGGTGGAGCATGAAGCCTACCCCGGCGGATCCTGAAGCCAAACACGCCAAGCAGATCCGCAATTACATAATCTGGCATCAAGCCAGAACAATTCTGCGAAGATACAGAGAGCAAGTCAAAAAGATGGACAATCTCCAGGGGCTGCAAGACCTGGAGCAGGTCAAGATGAAAGGTGCCACCACAACTGATCTACACACCTTCCTCCGCCTCCAGGAAGGCAAGAAGCAGCTGAACATGGCCAAGCCCAGCGAGACCCGCCAGGAGATTCGCATCCAGGACATGACAAAATGGGATAAGTTCCTCCAGCTTCTCGTCATGCACCTCAGGGGCCGGGCCAGGGCCAAAAAGGACCCCAAGCTCAGTCTCGCCAACCTGCCCTGGAACCACCCGGCAAACATGATCGTCAAGGCGTACGAGCACTATGAGCAGCTTAAGTTCTGGTTCGAAACAGACGAGATCAAGGCTGATGACTTCGACTTCGCCCTACACCTCCGCCCCGACAACAGCGTCGACTACCTACACATGCACATCTACCTGGCACCTAACCGCTTCCGCATGTACAACAGTGTCATCTGGGATCCCCTGTACAAGAGTGTTGATGAGGTCATCGAGATCGCCAAGCTGTACCCGGCCCCCGAGGAGGAGAAGAAGAAGAAGGCCACCGTAGCCCAGGCGGCGCACGGCCAAGTCCAAGCTCCACTGAAAAGGCAGCAGACGACGACGACGACGACGACGACGACTCTGCCATCACGAAGCAGAGGGTTGGCAGGTGGCGGCGGGGGTGGTACGAGTGCGTCTGCGACGCCGCCTCAAGCTACCAGGCGTGTGGCTGCTCAGGGCATCATCACTGGTCAGCAACCCACTGAACACTGAAGTGCTTGGGCGTGGTATAGAGGAAGAGTCACATCTAGGTCAACAGCATAGAGGAAAAACTGGGGTACTTCATGCAAAATAGATCGATATATTTAGGAATTTACCAAGCTTGCTATTCTTCTCTCAAGTGTTATATTGCAATTAGCAAACCATGTGAAAATAATACGTTAGTTAAGTAAAGCTGGGCCTGCCGATGGAGGATTCAAAGCTCCCTGTTTTCGGCTCCCTGTTTTCGGCTCCCCGGTCGACCATTTTCGGCCTCGTCAAATCTGATGGATAATCTTTGTGACCGTAGTTGGGTCGGTCGGTGACGACCAGCAAATCCCTGGTGCTGTATGTTCTTTTTAACAATTGCTTTTCGCGTTGCGGATCCTCCGTCCACATTCCTTTTACACTTTACTTGCCCATTCAAAGGCGTGAACTACACAACAGAATTCAGCCACTCCAATCCAAGCCAATTAAAATAATTAACATGGATTATATTAAGAGTTTCAATAATTTAAATTAAACATCACTTTGTCACTACCTCGTACTGCCACAATATCTACATCATATACCCCCAATTGCTTATATAATAT
The DNA here is from genome assembly GCA_027569635.1 of Lasiosphaeriaceae sp. G1095. Lineage (NCBI taxonomy): Eukaryota > Fungi > Ascomycota > Sordariomycetes > Sordariales > Lasiosphaeriaceae > Lasiosphaeriaceae sp. G1095. The sequence goes on along the minus strand of JAPDFK010000464.1, from coordinate 17,628 downwards.
GCACTTAATGCGAGAGCCCGTGTTCTCAAGCCCAGCTTTTTCAGCATAAGCAGCATAGAACTTTAAGGGGTTTGTTTATTTTTTGTCTCTGGCGGGAGACTCCTTGTGAAGAGGGGACGCGCGTGTTGAGGCAGCAAGGGCTTTACCAAGCTTCCAAAGACTACTGGAAATCTTTTGAAAAAGAAAACATATATATGCATGTTAAGTCGGAAGCTGAACAATCTAGATCCATCTTGAAACAAATGTGATTTGGCCGCTTTGAGCCTCCTAGCGCCATCAATTTGACCACCGTGCCATTACAATCCTGTCAATAATTATACCGAGATGGCTTCCTCCTCCTCCAAGGGTTATCAGGCATGCCCAGGCCCAGGCTCTGGATCTTCTTTTTGCTCAGGTCGAGCACGACCCCGGAGATAATTCAGCACATTCACCTTGTCGAGTGCCTTAAGCCATGCCCCCCTCGCTTTCTCCCTCCTAATGATGCCGGTGGCGGTCGTTGGTGTCTTGGAAATGGATGGGTTGGGAAGATGTATTTGACTGTTGTTGATCAGGCCGCTCGCAGGGGACTTGTACGCATGCGCGGCCAATTCGACGATCTTTTGGACCTCCTCCTGAGTGGGAAAAGCATTAGCCGGGAACCTGGGAGATACCGTAATATCGCGGTAAAAAAAAAAAGGGGGGGGGGGGGGGGTAGGCTGACTTCTGTTAACCGTTCTTCTGATCTCAAGACCCAACGGTTTCCAGCTTTAGGCTGCATGCGTTCAAAGAAGGTTAGTATAGTGCTCTGGCAAAGGAAGGGCCCAAAAAGTTCTGAATCAGGTGGTGGATATTAGAGCGCACCGTTAAGTTGTATGTTCCCGGCCTGAGTCTTTCATCGAGGGCTGCTTTGATATGTCTCGCTCTTAGATTTCCGAATTGGACCACTTGCTCGTACTCCATCGTTCGGCGAGGGATCCTTTGCAAAGAGGGGAAACAACAAAATGTGGCCCTTCAGGATATATGTTTAGTGTCTTCACAATTTAAAGCTAATATATGTCAAGTAAAGGCGAACGAGGGCGTGGTTTGGGGAGTGCACACATGACGTTGCGGATTGACGATGACGTTGCAAAAGGGAAAGATTTTCGGGAGAAGGCGACGCTTGAAATCGGGAGGGATCATGCAGCTTCGGAAAGCTGCAGTAGTCAGCGAACTCGGCACGTGAGAGGAGGCGGCGGCTTAGACATCAGGCGGCAGCTGAAGAGGCAAGTGCTACTGAGAGAGTGACTGTGCCCACTGCAATAACTCCGATCTGCGGCCAGGCTTCCTGCCTTTTAAAGACGCGCGACCTCCTGTCTCAGCCTAGTACGACGCCCAGTGGACTTTGTTTAGGCTGCTCTCCAAGGCCCCAGTACATTCCAGACACGTTTCTTTGGAAGCCCAACCTACGTATACTCGCCCGAACGACAACAATCTGACTGTCATTACACCAACATGAAGCGACACTCGTGTTGTCGTCGATTGCACGACAACACAGAGTGGCCATCACTTTTACGGGGCTGCAACGAGCCGCGCATCGACTGAATCGCTGCGGCCTGGTGGTGCCACCCCCTCGACTTCAGAAGTTAGCCTACCTTGATAAGTGATGCGACATGCATTTGCGCGTTCTTTTCACTTGTTTTAGCGGTCGAGTGGTGGTCATTCTCCGAGCCTGCTTCAGGTGGCTTGCTCAGTGGTGGTATGCTATTGGGCTGTGGAGTGCCGAGCCCCCCTTTGACAGCTTCCCAGAAGCGCTGGAAACCCCGCCCCGGCCGCCTTGGCTCGCCCACTGCAGCGCGGTTGGCCAGACGCTGAAGCGACAGGATGACGAGATAACAAACCAGCCAACTAGTGATGCGGGCTGCAAGAGGCCAGCCAGTGCCACTCGGTTTCTCCCCACCACCAAGACCGACCGTGTTACACCGCTACGGCAACACTGCATAAATATTGAACCCGTCCGATGCCGAAGATTGATCAATGCTTTCCGCCCCGGGGGTTATGGTGAGGCTCTAGTACTAGTAGGAAGATGAGTGACGTTGGAAATCGCGATGAGGTATAAAAAGGCTGCGGACCGAGCTACTCCCGTTGGTCCCCTGTCGAACCGGTTACCAACTTGGCAATTGGCCACTCGAAAGGTGTTGTTACAATAATTATCATCGACTCCACACCCGGCTTCAGATTTCGTCTCACAAACAATGGACTGGCCAGCGGTCGTCACCCCTTTTCTCAAGGCACTTGAAGATGACGAGCTCTTCGCCTACGATCAACCCTCAGACGTCACCTGTAGAGTTCTCCGAAACCATGTGGGTTCCCCCATTGATTGAGCATCAATTTGATAGAGCATTCCTTCTCGGGCAATTAAGAGGTTACCCACTTACCTATCTATGCATACCAGGGGAGCGAGCGGGGTTCATTTGATCTTACCGGGAAAAATGAATGGGACGAGTGGTTCCAAGTAAGTGATAATTAAATGCTCCTTCATCATACATGTCAATAATATTTGGTGAACTAACGCCGGCTACCCAGAGCCAAGTGTTCAAAGAAGACCTCCTCATGCCCCCGAAGAAAGATCGGTCCGGCTACCATGTCCTGTAGGTTCTACACTAGCCAGCCATCCGCTTGATACGTAATATATTATCAAGGAGTTTCCAATCTGACAGCAAACCTAGACTATCCGGTCGCGTAGAACTGACGCCGGAAATCGCCGCCGACGTTCCCGAGCTTCCCATCTCTTTTGAGCGGTGGCAAAAAATCACCGAAAGTTTTCATTTCCACAACGTAATTCGGAAAGCAAAGAATCGGAGCAAGTGTTACTCGACCTATCTTGTCACCAAAGAAGGCCAAGAAATAGTGGAAATGTACACGGCCGTCCTGTCGTTTGATCTCCCCGATGCCATCGCCATCTCATCGACCCACTTCAGAAGCTCCGGGTTAACGGTAGCCGTCATCTACGGTTGCAACAAGGAACAAATGAAGATGGTAGAGTATCTTCTAGGTGAATCACCCGAGGTGAAGTCGCACCCCCTTCTGATGGTGGGCTTGTTCGCCGAGCTGCAGCAATACAGAATGGACGATCTGGTCGTAAAGGCGGTCAAGGCCTGCGATCAGGTCGTGGTGGACCTCGAGGCAAACTCGCCAAGCGAGGCCGCCAAAAAATCCAACTTGAGCTGGAAACTCAACCAGAGATTAAGAAACTGTCGCCTGGAAGCCAAGGCAGTCGAGGAGCAGGTGAGGACGACCAAAGGCCAGCTGCGGCAGCTCATGGAGCAAGTCGAGGAGGCGCTCAAGAAAACGACGGGCCAACCGGAGGCCCAACAAACAGGGAGGGGAGAGGGGAACGTGGATGACACTACGGCTAGTTCATCCGCAGCACAAGAACCTCAGGGAGAGGACGACTCACTGAATCCTCGCCACAAGTTTGCAAGCAGCACAGAGAGGTTCAAACATCGGTTTGACGAGATGCAACTTGAATTCGACGTAATGATGGCCAAATGTCGGATGGCTTCCGAGGAGATGACATTCACAAGAGAACTGGTAAGTGCCGCCAACATATCTAGGTACTCAAGGTTTGACTCCTAAGGTATTACATTGGCACCTTCCAACTAACTGAGACGACCACTCTAGTTCATGGCTGAGCTTTCGAGACAAGAAGCAAAACGTGCGCGAGAGGAAGCAAGAGCCAGCACTCGGCAGGCCAAAATCAGCCGGGTGATTGCCACCATTGCAATGATATATCTCCCGGGGACGACTGTTGCGGTAAGTCGGGGGAACTCACCTCACCCACACCCAAAAGCTTTGACCTCGACGTTTGGAACCTTCTTGCAAGACGATAATTCGGCCGCGCTGACTTGCCTGAACCTTGCAGACAATCTTTGCCATGCCTGTCTTCGATTTCAAGAATAACTGGATGGACGTCCGCTTCCGGCCAAACGGCAACTCAAGTTCCTCTAGTGATAGCTCCTCCACCGCAGAGCAAGATGTGTTTTCCGCTTACTTTTGGTACTATCTCATCGTCTCTGTCGTCCTCACCGTTGTTACCATGTGGGCCTCGAAGCTATACACTCGCGAGGACGAAGATGACGGTGGTAATTCCAAAGGCAGCAATGAAACTGGGAGTGGCCTTGATGTCCATGATGAGTCCGAGACCGACTCGAGTGGGAATGAAAAGCGGCGGGGTATGGCGGCTAATGAAAAGGGGTTGTTCCTTGGAGGCGGTGGTGGTTATAATACCGATAATACTGGCGTTGAAGGGGAATCCGAGGTTCATGGGACACCATTTACATTTTGGCGGGGATGGTTTCAGAGGAAGGGCGGCAGGAAAGTAATCGGTAACAATGTTGTCTGAGATCGACGGTCAATAAACTTTCAACGTAAGAGTAAACAATTGCAAACCTTATGCCGCGAAGCAGTTAAGTACATGACTTCGGACAGCGAGCAGGGACAAAACGGAAAAGGGTAAGGTATATAAGATTTTAATTCAAGTTTACCTTCCCCTTCAAATTTTGATTTTATTATTTAGAACTGCTGACTATGATCTATGTACCTACAGCGCCACTCCCAGTCCAATTACTCGACCTTGAGCGTGACCTCGGCAGCCTTGAGCCCCTTGGCCGTCGCCGACACAGTCATGGTGCCCGACGCACCCACCTTGGCACGCACCACAACCAGAGCCAGTTCGTTGAACGCCTTGCGCTTGGGCTCGTAGGACGGGAACGACACCATGTCTGTGGGGTTGCCGTTGTCGGTCAAGACGATCTCGCCGGGGCCCTTGACCGAGAAGGTGATAGCCGCGTCGGCTAGAGGCACCACATCCCCGTTGGCGCCCAAGACGGCAATGCTGATGGGCGACAGCTCCTAGCCGCTGCCATTGCTGCTGTTGGCCTTGATGGTCTTACGAGTTGCGGTACAATAGGTCGAGGGCTTGAGTGCTGTGGCCTGGCCCATCCCCATCGTCCGCACTGTGGCGTTCGCCCAGGGCTTTTGCCGTTCTTCAAGGTCACCATCACGTGTAGCTCGCCCGGCAGCAAGTAGGTCACCTGGTCCCAGCGGAACCGGTAGGTGGTGAACTTGTCATCCTTTTTCTTTTTTTCTTGGATGCCCTGGGACACGCCGTTGACAAAGAGCTTGGCCTCGTCGTCGGCGGCGGCCGAGAAGACGTGCACGGGGCATGTGACCACCTGCCCGCCCTACCCGGCCAGGATGAGGCCAGGTCCAGTGCGGCAGGATGTGCGTCATCCTGAGCAACGGATTCCACCGCGACTTGGTACAGGTAGGTAGTAGTAGCGGTCCTTGTGGGGAAGCCGGCGAGATTGATCAAGCCAAAGTAGCTGCTGCGCGCCAGGTCGAAGGGGCGTGGGCTCGCCGAGGTATTAGTCTAATTAGTCCCACCCGATTTCGGACGTATTCGCCCCGCCGACGTACGACGGGTAGAGGTCCTGTGCGGCGAACACCTTGTCTCGGGCGACGCGCGCCCCAGGGGACCGCGTACAGGTCGTACGTGCTGACGTGCATGCTCGTGTCGTCGAAGCCCTCGGCGCCGACGTCGCCGGTCCTCTGCTCGACAATCTCGTTGCCGTAATTAGCCTGAGATGACCACGGGACGGGTGGTTGCGGTCACGGCGGATGAAGCTGCGCAGATCAGGCCTCGTACCACTTGTTGAAGACCAAGCTGAAGTCGTTCATTGCCTTGGCGTTCCCTGCTTCACGTGTCGAGGATCTCGTCGAGGATCAGCATGCCGAGCTCGTCGGCGACGTCCAGCAGTTGTTGCCGCGCCGGGGGTTTGGTTGTACGAAGTGCGGACCGAATTGCAGCCAAAGTTCACGAGCATCCTGAACTGGCGCTGCGCGGCGGCGAGGTTGAACGCAGCGCCCAGGGAGCCAAAGTCGGGGTGCTGGTTGACGGATGCCCTGGATGTAGATGCGCTCGCCGTTGACCCGCAGGCCGTCGCCGCTATACTCGACCGAGCGAACATCCAAGCCGTGTCTCGTACTCGTCAATCGTCTTCCCTTTGCTCTGCAGACGTGTGACGGCCACGTAGAGATGGGGCTCCTGCGAGGGTCTGGGCCCCTACAGGTGAGGGTTTTAAGAATCAGGGTCGAGTTGACAGACTGCTGCGTGACAGCCTCGACGGTGACTTTGGCGCGGGGAAACTGACCGACCTTTTCGCCCAGCGCCCAGCTTTCCCGTCGAGTTGTTCAGGACATAGACATCCGTCGCCACCTCGACTTCAGATCCCGATGAGGCGGCCGAGTTCTCAACCTGCACCACGAGGTCCAGCGTGGCCAATTTGGACGACACCTCCTTGGAGGTAATGTAGGTGCCGTCATATATCCAACGTGGGCCGTGGAGACCTTGGTGAGCCAGACAGACGTTGCGGTAGATGCCGGCGGCGCCCGAGTGGAAGCGGGACGAGCTCACGGCGTTGTCGACACGGATGGCAAATGTTGTTCTGATCCGTCTTGACGAACGGCGTCAGGTCGAGGGTGGAACGATGCATAGCCCTACGGCCGGCCACCCGCCAACCAGGTTGATGTTCAACTATACCATGGCATACGACATGGACCCGTCAATGTCCAAGTAGATAGACTTGGCGGAGGAGGAGGAGGATGTGTCTTCCTTGGTGGCTGTGAAGCTGTGGCAGTATCAGCCCACGCCGTGGATGGGCAGACGGCCCTCGCCGCCGCCGATGATGGCGTTCTTGTCGGTGAAAAAGGGCTCCTTGACGGCCTAGTCGTGCGGAAGGTCGACAGACTCTTAGCCACTATCGCTGAATTCCGACTGGGCAAAGGAGACCCTGTGAGGCTGTCCAGAGGGGCGCACAGGGCGCTTTGAAGGGTCGCTGATGAAATTGTTACCCGTGGGAAGAATCCAGGCCTTTAGTCTGGCTTGGCGTAGCTCACATTGTCGGGGTTTTCGGTGAATCTCTTGAACCGCCAGCCCGGGTTGAGACTGATGCGCTCACTCGTGACGGCCGCAGCCTGGGTTGTTTCCTGTCGAGGCATGTTTACTGTCAGCGGATGCCGGGGCACCGCTTGCCAGAAGCTGCAGCAGGCTGAGGGTGAACAGCCTGCTGCAGTTGGACAGCATGGAAGAGACCGTCATCTTGGACGGGGAAACTCTACTTACTCTAGCCTCTGGGGTAAGTCTGGAATAGGCATCTAGTTAAGGTTTGGCAGCCGTTTACCCGGGGGGAAGAAAGCTACCATACCCTCCTCCCACTTTGAGGTATTAGTGGCGTCAAAGGATTCCATGTAAACATGGCTTAGTTGGAGAGCCAGCGTCGTGACGTTGGACATGTTCTCCTCCACTCCACTCCTCCCGAGATCGTGTTTATTAGACTATTTGGACAAACCCACAAGTCTTAGGTAGATCTCTAAAAATGGCCAGACGATAATCTTCAAGCTGGTAAATCTCAATGTCAGTGAGCAGGTAGGTAATACTAGTAGTGCTTGACGATGAGTATTGCGATATACTTGGCACAACAGCTTTTCACACAAGTCTCCCGTTACCCGTCATAACATCCACTTTTGGACATCCGTGTGCGGCTGGTGTAATTAGTACTAGGTTGGATATTTCATGGATGTTGCTGCTGTTACCCTCACCGTACGTCATACCACCGCGGGGAACATCGCCGCCCTCCCCATGATCCGTCCTTCTCGTCTCCACGCACCCACAAGCAGAGCGGAGCCGATTCAGACTTTGCGGCTCCGCCCTCAATATTGATGTTGTAAAAAATGCCCCGTTTGGTCTCTTCCTCTTCTGCCTCCCCGCTTTGAACCGGCGAGTTAGGTACCTTACTCAAGGATACATATGCCTCAGTACTGGCCTCTATCCTCTATGCTCAATGCTCAATGTGTTAAGCCTACTTTTGTTTCCTATGAGGCATAGCGAGAAGTCTTGAACAGTCTCTCATTCGGCATTGTGTGCGTCCATGCATTCTTGGGAGGCGTCACTCTCTTTGGCCTGGGCCTCTGTAATAAGTGGGTGACAGGTCGCTTGCCAAGAGTCGGTGGTTAGGTACCTACCTCGCTTTCGAGTGTGATTAGGTACCTTAATTATAGTCAGAACAGAGAAGGGCTATATATATGTAGGGGCCACAATGAGTCCAGCTTACCCCCAGCGCCCCCAAATCGTGTCTTGCAGCAGTATCACTCTGTAACAAAAGCAGGTAGGCACGCAATGTCCATTTAGAATATGACGAACCAACACGCTGCATTACTGTAAAACCTAGAAAGATCACATATTTGGAGATGTTATTCGGAAAAAAACATTACAGATTCCATGAGAGTATTTTCACTCCTCCATGCCTAGGTAATTACATCTCTGCTAAGTTTGACGACGAATGATGGATGTCAATGTAAAACATATCAGAACCTTGAGTCTTGCCAGGGGTAAGATCAATAACGACGGATTCGGATCTTCCGGGCCTCAAAGGGACCTCTCGTCGCTTGTTATGCAATGGTCTTCTCAATAGTGAGATTGCGTGCCACGTTGTCTCTTTCGACTTTAATACAGCATCGAAATAGATATCGAATTTTAGTATATCTGAAGGTCTGGGAACTGCCCATAGCAGGATAACGATAGTAGATCTGTCGGCGCTGGACCAGGGGTGTGCGATCTTAATGGACGCCTTGTCCCTGATCAATGCCCCTAGCTCTAGCACGCGTTCTCGAGGCCTGAAAAGACTGGAGTCCGGGAAAACATCTGCGATGATAAAATTGATGGGAATTGTTCTGATCCAGACAGAATCCTGGAAATGAGAGTCGGGTACGGGCTCAAGATGCGCCATGTGGGCAGATTTTGCCACGTACAAAGTTGTCAGATGTTTAAGTATTCCGCAGAAAAACAGTGACTGTGGCTCGACTCGTAGATACTGATCTCCTCCGCGGCAGACTAAGTCAATCCCAACGGAAGATCCGGGATTCCATTTCCACCGACAGTTGAGCAATATGCGCAGTCTCTTGGTGGGAAAGCGAGACTGTAGCTCAAAGTGTGATGTAAGAGGGACACCTCGGTTGGTGCTCATGGGTATTTGGACGACTGTGAGGTCGGAAAATGGGACGATGTCGTCACATTCGACAAACTCGGCCGGTGACGAAGCCAGTAGGCCACGGAAGGGGAAGGCTTTTGCCGACTCTGCCGATGCCCTCCACGCAAACAGGGATTGGTCATCCGACTCCTTCATAATCTCCTGGAGACGAATAAAGGCCTTGGATCCTTCTCCATACAGCATTGGCATGTTGACATTGAATATGCCCATGAGGCAATACGCAATGTCTTCAACACGAGTTGTTTGCCGGTTTGCTGCCCAACTAATCCGCTTCGCAACACTGATACGCTGCAGACCCTTGCCCTCGAGGGCCTGGGTGTCGATGCCCGTTATCTTGTGGAGAAGGGCAATCATGCTGGCCTTGTCTCCGAGACTCGTCCAGTCTGCGCTGTAGAACTCGAGTCTCGCGGGGGCAATCAGTTCTTGCAGAGTCCAGCCCCGTGTGAACCACCTACTCTGGGAAAATCCAGAGTTGGCGTCATAGATATCTTCATAGCCATGAACGTCGAAAAGATAGACGTAACACACGGCTGCTGACTGGTACCAGTTGAACATGGAGTTGATGGCCTCGCTGAGGTCGGCACTGCTAGTCTTGTCGATACAGCATGTGTCGACCCAGACAAAGCCGAGGCCATCATTCAGGGCCTGCCGACATGCAAACTTGATCTTCTTATAGCCGACCTGCTTTCGTCGCTTGTCAGGGAGTTGGAAGTCCTGATAGGAAACCTCCTCTGAACCCCATGTATGTGACAGGATGGTGTAAGGTTCTGGCAGGCCAAAGACGTCGACCAACTCCCCAGTTTTTGTGTTGATGAGCCGCACCGGGAGAGTGATGATTGTTCATGCAACCAAGGAGAGAGGTCTTTCAAAGTCAGGTGCAAGTATTCGTTTAGCGGAGTGTTTTTACTTGTCAATATATTAGAAAAAGTGGTGATGAGTGGTGTTCGTGCGCGCATCAGATGATGAAAAAGAGGAAAAGGGGAAGGGAGAGAGCCCCACACGAGAGAGGGAGGCTCTTGCCAAACTCCCCCACTTGGAGCTTAGGTTGCTGCGCCTGCCGCCCAACCGCCGTCGTCGCGTGTGGTTGGTTTCTTGGCAGCTGAAGAAGCTGCTGTTGCTGTGTGCCCCGCAATTTCTTCCTTCCGCACCTCCCTCCCTCCTGCACATGCACGACTTTGGCATCTTCCAATTGGAACCACAAAAATGTCGCATCACGGAGCTGCCCCGGCCATCGTGCATCCCAACGGCGATTCGGAATCCACGCCGCTCCTCCCCACCGTCAACCACCACCATCATAATGGCTACACGAATGGTATCGTCGCCCACGAAGGCGAGAGCGGTCGAAGCGGTTTCCATCCCCGCCACTTCCTGTCGATCCTATGGCGCAGCTCATGCCAGGCCTCGATGCTCGTCAACGTGCTGTGGCCCTTTGTCCCCCTCGCCGTACTCCTTCACTTCGTCGTCGACGCACCTCTCTGGACATTTGCCATGAGCTACATCGGCATGGTCCCCGCGGCCAACCTGCTGGGCTTTTCCGGCCAAGAGTTTGCGCGCAAGATGCCCAAGGTGGCCGGCATTCTCATCGAGACGGCCTTTGGGGGCATCGTCGAGATCATCCTGTTCATCCTGCTCATCGCCAAACACGACGCCGACGCCGACGAGGGAAACGGCGACGAGGGCAACCTTATCCCCATCATCCAGGCCGCCATTCTTGGGTCCATCCTGACCAACCTGCTCCTCTGCCTCGGCCTGTGCTTCTTCTTTGGGGGCCTTCGCCAGGCCACGCAAAAGTTCCACACCATCGTGTCAGAGGTCGGCAGTGGCTTGCTTCTCGTTGCTGCCTTCGGCCTGCTGATCCCCAGCGCTTTCTACTCGGCCCTCAAGTCGGAAACGGTGCCGGACTTTGGGCTGCGGATTCTGCATGAAAAGTTCACCGAGGGCAGGCTGCAGGACGACATTCTTCAAATCAGCCGCGCGACGTCCATTGCGCTGATCGTCGCCTTCGTCCTGTATCTCTGGTCCTGTGCCGGCAGCCAGCATAGCATCTTTGATGAGGTCATCGAGATGGACGAGCACCGCGACGCCGATCGAGAACATGATATGGAGAAGCCCAAGTTCACCATGACCGAGGCCATGGTTTCCCTGGCCATTTCCCTCGTTTGTGTGACTTTGCTTTTAGTCTTTCTTGTCGAGGAGATTGAGCATGTGGTGGAAAGCGGAGTGCCTGATCAGTTTCTGGGCTTGATTCTGCTCCCTCTCGTGGAAAAGGCTGCCGAGCATCTAACTGCCGTTGACGAAGCTTGGGGTGAGTTCAACTTTGCTCTTCGTCATTCCAGCCTATCTTATCCACTGACCGTAAACTTTGCAGACGGCGTGATCAACGTCGCTTTATATCATTGTCTCGGCCCTTCGATCCAAACGGCCCTCTTCAACGGCCCGCTGGTTGTCATTGTTGCCTGGGCTATGGGGAAGCCCCTGGATCTCAACTTTGAGATCTTTATGATTGTCCTACTCGTCATGTCGATTGTGGTTGTCGGAAACTTTCTCCGAGACGGCGAATCAAACTGGCTCGAAGGAGCACTCCTAGTGGTACGTACAACTGCAAATCCCAGTCAAGTTAACATGGCACTAATTAAATCAGGTCGTCTATGTTATTATTGCCATTTCATGCTGGTATTATCCCAATCCCGATGTGGCAACCTCCAACGGGTTAGAGGGCTCGGCTATGGTAAATGTCACCATGAGCGTTGAGACTCTTCGGCAGCTGCAGCAACTGCTGAAGACCAGCTTGGGGCAGGAATAGAATACCAGAGACTGGAGGAACACTTTTACAAAAAATGAGAAAGACGCCGTTTCCTAAGTATTCTAAACTAGACTTAGTGCCAATGGTCCCCAACTATTAAGTCTACTGGTTGTTGAACGGCGAGCAGGTTTCTTCAACGAGTAGCTTTCTTATATTGGCGCTGCACCGATACCAACATTGTATCAAACCTAACCCAGAGTTTACCCAGCCAAGTGGTTTTCATCAGATCACGCCTGTGCAGCCTATGAACCGCCCTACTTGAGGATGAAGAGCAGTCCAACAACAGGTATTGCACTCCTAGTTAGACTAGAGAGTCACTGGGTTGGTAGAAGTACAGGGCTTCTGGTGTGGGTGGGAGAGGGGAGGTTCTCGATGCTCGCCATGTGGCTTTAAAAAGCGTGGGAACGACGGGCTAAATTGCTAACTAGTCTAATAGTTCTAGGAGTAAAACCATAGGGGTTAAAAATTCGATAGGAAAATATTCGGGGGGGGGGGGGGCAGTGTTCTGTACCATCCACGCGCCCAACACCCAACTGGAAAAGTTCGGCCTAATCTCGAGGAGGCAGGTATGCACATCCTCGCTAATTAAACGATATGGGCTTCACTCTTGCGCGCCCTGCCGGCCCTGATGATGCCCGCCTTTCGAAATATCATCACTCCAGCCAGCAGAGTGATCAGCTGCACATAATCATCAGCCTTGGCTGTCAAAATGGCTCAAAATGGAGGAAAATCTCCTTGCAAGGAAAGAGGATTGGGGGGGGGGGACCTCACTAGCACAGAGGCGGCCAGGAAATACCTGTGAAATCCAAAAAGTCAGCTTGTGGTCTCTTGGGCAATGATACAATGTAGGAATCGCTCATACCATCCAATAGAAGGGTTGTTGTTGAAGACATCCACATTCATGCCAAAGAAGCCCGACACGAAAGTCAAGGGCAAGAAGATGAAAGTTACCCAGCTGAGCCTCCAGAGACTTTCGTTGAATTTGAGGGACAGCTGGGTGTCTCGAATTGCAGCGGACTTGTAGATCTGTGGAGACAGTAATTAGGGAAAGATGTGCTGGTTAGCCTGTAGTCTAACTGCCCGGAGACACGTGGAAGCTGTTGGGTTTGTATCTTACCATGTCCAACATGTGAGAAACCGAAGCGTTGAGGCCTCCTCTAATGGCCGAGATATGTGATTGCAGGTCGTCGGTATCTTGGCCAAAGTTCCTACACAATTTGGTGCCTATTTCCCCGGCGATCGCGAAATCCACAAGTTCGTTGTGATTTGCGGTAGATAGTTCGAGGACAAGGTGGCGTCCCAGTACTTCCGTGTGCTGTTGCAAAAGCAAGTCATAAGATCTCAGATACTTTGAGCACGTCCAGAGCTCGGGCGTGCACGAGTCGTCGTCTGGGTGATCGTAAATGTAATCTTCCTACAACGAGACACAAAGTCAATGGATTTGTTCTACTCAGTAGAAATATAGAAAAGGGATGAACATACCAGTGACTGGACGTGCGAGGAGGCATTGGGAAGTAACTCCTGCCAGCTTGCCGGTATCTTGCCAATGATTTCGTTCAAACTCTCCCGTATTAGTTGTAGCTGTTCATATCTAGATACTGCAAGGTGAAGTAGCGCCGTGTCGAAATTTCCTGAGAGATTCCGAAATAGTTTGGGTCCCACTGCTTCTCTGTTGAATTCGACAAACTTGAAGGACAAGTTGCTCCAGGTGTCCAGGGAGTTCTCAAACACCCAGAGAGTCGCGGCTGGCGTCTGGTCCATACTGAAACCGACCTTGAGGAGCACCGAGTAGCGCCGGAAGCAGATACTGTACTTGGGTATCCTGCCATGGATTTCCGACATGGTGTGAAACGGGACTTCGTGTCGGTGAATGGAGGAGGAGGTCTGGGAAACACCTTTGAGTGGATGAGAAGACAAGACGTCAAAGGCCATTTTGAACTCGGAGAAGCGGCCACGGAACGAGCAGTCGTTGGGGTCTGATGGTGGTGGCCCTTCCACGTTGAACCGAGGCTCCCAGATGTGGCTTGACGGGGACCAGATTCTTGCTGTCGGCTTGCCCTTTGCCGGTAATCCAAAGGGGCGGTTTTCGTTGGACGCAGCAGACTCTAGGCCAACAGCCCACGGCGCATTGAAGGCATGGCTGGGATGACAAGTCAATGAATATGTTGGTTGAAATTGGGTGGGTATATTTACATTCGCCTGAAGATAATGCGAGCGGAAGGTGGCTAAGAAGTCGAATTAGATACCAGGCAGGTCCTTTGTAGAAGAAAAGCAGACTTGCTCACCGTGAGTAAATGCTCCTTGAGGGAAGCATAACTGTCAAAGGTAATTGAAGCGGCAGGGACTGTTACCCCGTGGTTGGAGACAAAGTCTTCGACTCTGACTGTCTCATTTCTGATGTGCTCGTCCACGACCTGCAACTTGGGTTAGAACAACAAAGGAATGGACTTGTACATCGACACTGTCACAAACCACGAATGACGAGCCGGTCGATGTCCGCTGTTGTCGAAACGCGTTCCAATAATTAATTAGCGTCGAACCGTGCGGCGGGGGAACAAGTTCGCGTGGTAAACAAACCGGCGGATTCTGGTGTCCCTCGACTTTCTGCTGTGACATTTCAACTCAACTAATCACGCTCGATTGAAGGAAGAAAGGGATAAATATATGCGTATGACAGTTTCACTTCCGTCTTTGCTGAATGGAACGAGAAGTGGAGAAGTGAGGGTGAATGTTTTCTGCGTTTCAACCAGGGTGTCTTCAGCCGCAGCATCACGTGACGGCTCTCTCACTCGCAGTCTCACACGCTGTCGGTACTCTTGCTGGGCCTCCTTACCCGTCTGAGCATAAATGATAAATCAGAAGCCGTGTTGTAGCAAGTCTGGCACCGATAGGGCAGCCCCTTTCCTCCAGCCTCCACACTGTGGTTGGAGCCTTTCTCCTTTCTCTTATGTACTGTGCTTCAAGTTGCTCTGTGGCTGGGAGGTTGGCGCTATCAGGCCGCATCCCTGGGGACAATCGTGGCATTACAAGTACGCGCCAAGCCAATCAGTGCCTCTTTCCACCCTCCGGCGTACTGTAGCAATATCTGTACTTTCCTGTCCAGGACAAGACACCCACCCCTCAACAAAACCGAAATTAATTACGTAGAAATACATGTATACTATCACGTGTTCTGTCTTCTGCGAGAGGCACAAAATTAACCCTGCGAAATGCCACATCCTGTTCGGCCCCGCTCTCTGAGCACATATGCCAACACACAACCTTTCCCATCAGTCCGCCCTACTACCTACCTAAATTATAACCACATCAATTCTCGTCAGGGATCATCCAGTATATCTGGATTATCCGTACTCCATTCGGCTGACCCTTCTCTCCCAACTAGCCATGGATGACCGGACGGCTGCGAATGACCACCCCAGCCCCGGGGTTACTGAAACCGACGACTTGGACAGCACGGCCCCGCGTAGGGCGTCGCGTTCGGGCTAGGGGTGCATTTAATGAATATCAACTTGTAAGGTCAACTCAGGACGGGTACTACAATACATAGGACTAAATAGATGCGCTTGAGGTGATTTTCTCACTATTTTGGCGGTGTTTGGAGTTATTACTGGAGTCCAGCCAACTCCATTGCACTTGCTAATTACCCCTGAATTGCCTCAAGAAACTTGTTAACACAGCTGCTGAGAAACCTCGAGATCAATCTCCTCCCGAATGAGGATCCCCTGGACATCTTTTTGGGCTTGAGCAAGACCCTCGGGGATTTGTTGTGCCCATTCCTTCAACCATCTCACCTACTGTTCGGCCAACTCAGTTTCAAGCTCCATGGTCCCCAGCAGCTCTTTCAAATCAATTCTACTCTCCTTCACCTCTTTCAGCGAAGCTCTGAATGCCTTTTCAGCAACCTCGAGATTCCTTTCCTCAAACCCACTCTTCATCTGTGCCTCTCGAGCGCTCTTGAAATTTGTGACCTCCCCTGTGGAAACGTGAACACCCTTTTGCGTGGAATTCGCCTTCTTTCGATCCCAGTGCAAGTTTCTTATCAGCAACTGCAGTTCACGTCACTGCGGACCCTCGACGTCCTGAGCCTCCCCATCGGGACACAGCCTCTTGAGCCTCTTCTCTGCACCCCGGAGTTGCTTCCTTGTCGAAGAATCCACCTGTTCGATAATATACTCCAGCCAAAACCGGGCCTGCCATTCCTCCTCAACTGTCTTCGCAGCAACCAGCTTTTCCCCTCTGTCCAGGATGGTCGACCTTCTGTACCGCGTCAGCGTCTCCTGTATATCATTGATGTTGTCCACTGGGTCACCGACGGAGTCTTTTACAGCTTTAGCGACCTTGGCGCGGGCTTGGTCGACCTCCTCCTCCTCCTCCTCCGTTTCCTCGTTCTCTTCATCATCAACTTCTTCCCCTCCCTGTTGTTCATCGTTGCTCCCACCCTCCTTGGCGCCCTCCATTTGGCTTTCTTCCTCTTCCCCATCATCCGATAGTTCATAGATCCTATGATCCGTACTCCCCATTCATTCCTGGTCGAATATCCCGATTTCATGCTTCTTTGCATCATACACTATCACCGTCCTATGGCTTCCGAGCGTGGAGAGCGGCGTCATCCACGGCCTCAACTTCCCCTTCTCCTCGCCATTATACATGTGATCCCGTCCCTGCTCGGCATGTTCGGCCATGCGGAAATCGGCAAACGAGCCGCCTTGGAAGAAGTCGAGCTCGGTGCAATTCCCGGGATCAATGTACGGGAGGATGCTCTAGAGATATATGATGCTGTCGGAAAGGTTGTGGGAGCGGTAGAGGGGGAGATAAGGTGTGATGTCATGCGGGCCGGGAATCAGCCAGGTGTGATGGAGGTAGCGCATGCGGACGAGGGTGTTGTAGATTTCGAGCATGCCGTCGGCGGCTCTCTGGAGTTGGGCTTTATCAGACCCTTCGCATCGTTGGGGCACGCTTCAACTTGTTGTTGTTGTTGTTGTTGTTGTTGTGGCGTTGCTAGGAAGTGTGTTGTCACTTTGTCTTTATGCCACTTTTCGGCGGCTAGCTGACGCTGAAATCTCGATTCACCGGCAATCACCGCAAACGTCCATGCAAGTATCGTAATCATATGATTGACTGGAGACAAGTCTTCACACAATGTTGGGTATAATAACTGACAGTCGTGCCCACCAAATCGCAACTGATATAATATGAAAAATTCAACAAGCACGGCAACCAACCCCAGCTGAAGTCACATATCAAGTCACCTTAACTCGCTTGTTTTTGCAGCAAAGGCAAAAGCAAATTGATAGGTAGTCGGTAGTCTAACCCTTGCTAAAAAGGGAATTTTGCGTTTGAACAGAAACTGCTGCGTGCTGTACACGTACATGTATGTATCTACTTCGCGCACGAAGGCCTGTCCCGATTTGCACTCTCGTGGACATTTTAGTTAGGTGATTGCGTGACGGCTGCATATTGATCGCTGTGCCTTGAAAACACCAGTTCACTCCCCACTTTCGGCGCTAGTGAGCGTGTGTGCACCACTTTGTTTTTTTTTGAGCGGTTGGCCGGCGAGCCAAAAACTCACTTTTCTGCATAGCTCTCCCGCGCGGGCATGCGCGCAGTTATAACTTAGTAGAGTGGTACAACTCGTCCCGGGCTATTAGAACTCAAAGAGAGCGCGAGGATACGGATCAAACGCGTGAAGTTATCGATAAATATAAAAAAGCAGCTTTATTACACAAGATTTCGAGATTGTCTTGGCAAGGCCTTGGCAAA
>JAPDFK010000463.1:0-29643 GCA_027569635.1 Lasiosphaeriaceae sp. G1095 | reverse complement strand
CCCCCCCCCCCCCCCCCCCCCCCCCCCCCCCCCCCCCCCCCCCCCCCCCCCCCCCCCCCCCCCCCCCCCCCCCCCCCCCCCCCCCCCCCCCCCCCCCCCCCCCCCCCCCCCCCCCCCCCCAAGAAGGCATGGGGCGAGCTAAAAGATACCAGTGCATTGCCTGTTTCTTAACTTTCATTTTATTTTATCTCTTCTACTTTTCTTCTCAATTGTAATGTTTTGGTTATATACGTAATTATGGCGAGTTTCTTCCACGCAGAGACAGACAGACATAGGTTGCATGCCACCAATCATGTTTCATACACTGCTTCAAAAGGCACATGGGAATAGTAATATATCAACTATTCTTGGGAAAAACAACAAATACAGAGCATCTTGGTTGAAGAACCATGGGTGTGGAGACTTAGGATAAAAAAGGATCACCCTCCCCAGGATCTAGATATGCATCGCAGACTCGTTACCTGCCAAAGTGGTTGACAAAATAATCGACACTCCAAATGCCACGTGCGTGTGACCTGTTCTGAAGCTACTAACAGAAGCTAACAGATATCTAACAAATATGTGATGGATACGATAATTTTACGATAGTACAAATGGAAGATGTGTTAGCCCCCAGGAGTCAGATGACTGGTTGGTGAGCTGATTGGGGTACAAGGAAGCAACCTAGCGTACCACAGAAAACTAGCCTGCACGCAGGTACCCACCAGGTAATGAGTCTCGATTATTTTGTTCAACCGCTTTTGGCCTTGATACCTACTTGGGCTCGAGCTGATTCGATATCCCATGTCAAGATATTTCTCCCTCTGCACTTGGCCAAGTTGATTGCTTCCTTTTAACGTGTGAGATTTTCCCAAGGGGTTTGATCATCCATTTGCGCCCACCGCATCGTAGTGTGGGCTCCTCCTTGTACTGAGTGTTGTCTTGTTGTCCCATTCCAGCGAGCACAATGATCTTGTGGTTAGGTTGCTGGAGGGTAGATGCTCCCGGATGGTGTTAGGCGTGGCTGGCTGGCTGGCTGCCTGCCTGCCTGCCTGCGCGGTTCGGCAGACTGAGTCCGGGATATGATGATGAAGCGACACCTCACAATAGGAGCACTTTGGGGAAAGGATAATGGGTTTGGAGTACTAAATTCACTGCGAGTGTAATGCCTCGAGTCTCGTACATAGCAGTGTCAACTAATCGGTAAATATGAACGAGATGTAAGAGTAAAAAGTAAGGGAAAATATGGCATTAAAAAAAAGAAATTAACCATAAAATGAAAAAGGATTGGGGTATTTGAATTCCGATAACCTCCTGCTCCAGTAACAAAACCAGAAGTAATAAAAATTAAGGGGGTATACAAGAAAAAGAAAGACACCCTCACACCCGGCAACCAACCACGAATTCCGGCAAATAATGCCTTATGGCGGCGACCTTACTCCTCGCCTCTTCCAATATCAAAGTTCACTGTCATTCACGGTCCCTGTGTCGCCTTCCACATATTCCCCAACATTCCCGGGAAGCGCTGATTCCTCCAGCCCTTCCACTCATAATCCATCAGTCCCCAGCCCTCATCGGAATTGACTGTGCCCTGTCGGATATAATAACTACCCTGGAGGGCCCAGACCGCCCACTCGGCGTCGTTGTTCTGCATGTAATCGACCAGACACGAGAGATAACTGCTATCCTTGTCGACGAGCCCATTGTTGGGGCCGCCCGACATGCCGACGCCAAACTCGCTGAGAATGAGCGGGGCAGTGTACGCCTTGTTCTGTTCCAAAACAAAACCAGAGTACAGCCCGTACTGGGCCTTGACGAGGTCGCAGCTGCTAAATGGGTCGGGGAAGTTGACGGTGAAGCTGTAGGCGTGCATCTCCCAGACGTGCTTTCCCTTCCAGCCAGAAGTGTCGAGCATCTTGTTGCGGATGTGGGTGAGGTCGGTGGAGCTCTGGGCGCCGCCGACAACAATGAGCACGCCCGGGTGGGTGCGGTGGACGAGGTCGCCGGCCTGCTTGATGTAGTTGTACCAGTCCCTGCGGCCGTTGAGGTCCTGGAGGAGGAAGGCGCGGAGTTCGTTACGGAGAGACATGGCGACGACACCCGGGTGTGACTGTGCCCACGAGGCCATGGCTTGCAGGCCGGCGAGCCAGTTGTTGGTGTTGAAGAAGCGGCTGTTCCAGGTGTTGTAGCCAAAGGCGTTGTCCCACCACCCGTTGCCGTCGGTCAGATCGCAGCACCAGGTGGCTTTGGAGACGTGGTTGTCGAGGATGGTCATAATGCCCGCCGCCCACAGCTTGTCAACCACGGTGCCGTACACGTCGCGTGTTGTGGCGGATGCGATCCAGGGGTTGTGCTCCACGACCTGGTTGTAGAGGTTGGTCATGCTGTCCAGGGGCACCCCAGCGGCAGCGGCGGCATTGGTGAAGGACTCGGACACCTTTCGGGCCGGGTCAAGAGCGTGGTCGATGCTGTATGTCAACCGGACGCAGTTGAAGCCCTGCTGTTTGATCCAGTCGACGATGTAGTCAACCGACTGTCGGTGGAGGCCCTCGACCACGTTGGTCTCCATGTGCCCAGCCCAGTTGACGCACCGGAACTTGACGCGCTGGTTGTTGTTGTCGAGAATCCAGCGGCTTGATGTTTTCAGGGGCAAGGCTTGGCCCACAACGAAGGGGGTGATGAGACCCAGGAAGACCAATAACCGTGATAGGTAAGCCATGGTGGACGATGATTTGGGATGAAAGGCCAGAAGAGAGAAGCAGAAGTTGAACGCTGAGAGCTTGTTTCTAGCTCTTCGACGATATGAACAACCGAGGGAGGCGTGTGTGTGATTTAAGAAGGAGGAAATATGTAAACGAGAGTGAGGACGACAACCTCCCTAGTATTAGGAGAGGGTCTCGTTGACAGAACGAGCGAGAGACGAGGGAAGTTGGATGAACAGAGAGGCACAGAGTTTATGCTCCGCGTGGCGTGGCGCCCATGACATAGATATATATACAAGTGCGGTGTCGGGGGATATTAGTCCTCTTCCACGAGATACCACAGGTTCACAAGTTCACACACATCACTTTGAGCCAACGACAGGGGGGACAGAAGAAAGGGTGTGGCCCGGGGTCAAGAGGCCTAGAGCTACCGAGTGGTTGGAAAGAGGGAGAGGGAGGACATGAGAGTTTGACAACCTCATTCGCAGAACCATACTTTGTGTTCTAGAGTAGAGTAGACTAGACTAGACGTGACGTTACGGTCCAGTATAGGGCCGCACGAAACCGCAAACTTGCCTGGGATAGAGCGGATGGACCGAAGCAGAAGAGAGGAAGAGGATCAGTTACAAGCAAGCTGGCAAGAGTTGGATGTCAAAATCCCCTGTTCGTTACAAGAAAAGTCCAAGCCAGCATCACAACGCAGACGGAGGTAGAAACCCAACGCCGAGCAAGCAGGCAAGGCCGTTGATGGGACGAGCAGCAGGAGCGGGTTACCTAACAATTGGAACTTCGGAACCACCACCACCCTCCTGTCCTGTGTGTTGACGTTGACAACCTGCCAGCTCGACCCATGACGATGGGCTGTGATTGGGCATCGAGCGAAATGGGGTGTATGAGGGGGGAGGCGAATGACGGTTGCGGGCCGGCTCTTGCAGACCTGCGAGTACTGCAGAAAGATCCACTCGTCACTTTGAGCCGCTGGACAGGGAACAATAGAAAGACGATAATAATGAAGGGGGAAAAGGTGTGTCTCATTGCCACGGCGTGTTGTCGTTGGCCTACTTCCATTTCTGTTGGATGATGGATTTCATGGACAAGGGTTGAACAGAGCAGAGTAGGAATGGGGAAACATGGTCTTGGTCCGCTGTGGCCCCGATGGAACCTTCCCTGTCCAGGCGCTCCCGATAGCCTATATCATGTGGCTGTAAGGCACTGCGCAGGCATTGGCCAACCCTCCGGCAGGTGGCTTGGGAGGCGTCGCGGGGTCATTTAGGGGTTCGTGTTAGCGTGCTACCCAACGAGCCAATGCAGATCCCCAGATCCTGCTTCGTCGTGCCAAGTTCCATGAACCTCATTTCTCACCTTGTGCTTTTGGTGTCGCCACAGCAAGACAACAGGTTCATGATCTTCTCAGTCTTGCCCCGTGGTACTCTCGCTAGTAGGGAGATATTCAGAAAATTTCTTTAGCCGCGACTATGAGCGAGCAGCTGATCAAGACTCAAGCTCCCCCTTGGAGCACATGTTGAGCCCGCGTGTCGACGAAATCGAGTGGTCCATCTTGTCGAACAAATCACCCCTGGGCCACTTGCCATGGGCTGCATGGATGGATCAACAGCCTTTTCGGGGAAATATGTCGCGACCCAATGTGCATCCTTGGCGAGAAAGAAAATGAAAGCCGCAACTTTGCCACACAGCACTGTCTGCCGCAAAGGCTGCGTGATGAAGGCAATGGAGGAGGATTAATATGTTCATTATTAGTCATTGCCCCAGCCGAGAACTGAGTTCTGATAATTACAGCCCTGCTCGTCATATCTCGTAAGTCGTCATAGAATAACAAATAGAAACAAAGCGCCGAGAAGCGCAATTAGGTAGCCCGCCAACAAGCCAGGTTGGGTACAGCATGTACTGACAGACCCCGCGTTTCTCCACGAGGTCCACTGGTGTATTTCCAAGCAGTAAAAGTGAAAACAAGGAGATGCAATCAGGCTGCGGCGCGAGTCTCAACGCTCGCTGCCGCTTTGGCCTCGAGTTCCCGACGCTTTGCCAGCAGACTTTTAAAAGCCCCCAGGCACTGGACCAGTGCCTCCTCGTCATGGGCGCAGAACTTGTAGCTCTTCTCATCCGTGATGATCTGTAGGCAGTGCATCTTTGTTCGGCTCATGGGGTCGATATCTACAACATTGACGATCGAGGACAGGTAGACAAGGAAGAGGACAGAGTATTCCCTCTCGTCCTTGTAGAGGATGAAGTTTCTTGGTCGAAGCACAGCCCAAGACCTCTTCCATTGCCGCACCCCGCCTTTGCTGCGAAGGAACCACATCCAGCCTTGCCAAATGACACGGTCGGGGTCGTGTTCGAGATTGATTCCGCTGACTTGGCTGGCGTTTGTTACTCCCAACTCGGGCCGGGTTGGACCTGAAGGAATCGGTGGTGACTGCACAGCCAAGCTCTCGAACGATGTGCCCGGGAATCGCTGGACCTCCAAATCTGAAAAATCCGAGTGGGACGCCAGTTCTGTCCCCGACATGCCAGAAGAGTCAACGTGCGAAGGTCTGCGGGTATATGTCGGAAATGTCTGGACAGGAGGTTCAAGAGGCTCCGGAGAGCTTGACGCTAGCCTCTCCGTCTCGGCTACACCACGGTTGGAATCGAAGTCGGGGAAAGGAACATTCCTGAAGAAGCGCTGTTGAACGGCGGGGCTCGCCAAGAACATTTCCTCCTCCTCCTCCTCTATCCTGGCGTCGTTCCTGATCATTTCAACCCAGTCCTGAGCATCCTTGAGGGTAGGTGCCTGGAAGTGATAGTTCTTGGAAGGCGAAAATAGGCCAAACACATTTGGTCGTCTGTTCTTTGGGTCCTTCAACAAAGTAACCGCAGTTAAATCCGACAAGTATATCTTGTGTCGCAGCTTCTCCTCCCTGTCCGACTTGTAAATGGATAGTGTGTTCGGCCGCAGCACCAGGTATATTGACCTCCAAGTCTAAGTCATTCGGTTAGCAGGGTTGCTCTCCAGATATCCGTGCATCAAGCCGGCGGGGGAGCTCCTACCTTGGTCTTCTGGGTACGCTTCTGCACATAACCACTTCTGAGGACGCGGTCAAACTCAAAACTGCCGTTCTGGTTAACGGGTGAAAATGTGTCCAGCCCGACACGGTTTAGCAACCTGGCGGCGGTGGTTTGCGGGGGCATGGCGATGGAGGAGGGCGGGATCGCCAGGTTGACTCGGAATTCTCGAGGCTTGGAGCCGGCCGACAACGCCGGAGGCTGTATCTGTACTTCGGCCATGGCGATGGGACCATGAAAACAAGACGGAAGCGGCAGTTTGTAAGAGAGGTTGGTATTTCGATGTTGTCGTATTCGAGGCGGATAAAAAGACGGTCGAGAACGATGTCAAGGGAAAGCTGAGCGAAGGACACCCTCCCCAGTTATGTAGTTGTTGTACTGTGGTGGAGTGGAAAAGCGAGGGCAACGGGCAGCTGATTTGGTCCGATCTGACTCAATTTAGATGCCTACGAGAGATAAGTCGTGGGCGCAGCCGCAATCGAGGGCCAGGCAGCGTTGAAATGCAAGAGCCGAGTCCGAGGGAGTGGCTCTTAGCTCTTGCTTGCTTGTCTGTCAGCTGTCCCTGACGTCCCAGGTCTGAAGCGTCGAAGCGCGTGCGCGCCAAACTTCCACTTTGCAAGGGAGTAGAGTGCGACGGGAAGCAATGGCTCTATCCCCAGGCGTCACTGATGAAACTCTAAAACAGTCGTCGGAGGGAGAGCTCAGAGCCCAAGCAATCGGGTCAGGGGTGGCACAGAAGCGATGGGACAGCGAGACTTTGATTTTAGGTATCGAGGTACCTAGGTAGGTCAAGGGAAGGGATGGTCCATGGCCCACGAGCCGCTGCGTCGAGAGAGTTTGGGCGGGTCGAGTCTAGTAATCGACACGCTGGGAAGAGTCGTCTGGATCGCCTTCGTGCAGCCACAACGAGACTGCCATTTGATGGCAAGTAGAACAGCCGCGACGATGCTTCATGCGATGCGACTTGCGCACAGTCGAGTGGTCGACGACGATGGGGCGCAAGGAACTGTGCGAGACTTGACCTTGTTTCCGTTTCAGATGGATCGGCCTGAAGAACTATGGCCCACACAAGCTCCAGGCGCTGGGAAGTGGCTGCTTTTGTGTTGGCTGGGCTTGGCGGGATTGGGGGAGGGGGGGATTGAAGATTAGCCGTTAGCGGCGAGCACGGGCCTTGTTGCCAAGATCTGTGTGTGCTGAGCCGAAAAGAGAAGCACCTGTCATCTCATTCATTCTCCCATTCCAAAGACTCTACACTGAAGATCATATCCCTCTTCGATGATGCTTCGCGAAGAGGAAAAATAAAGAGAAAGAGAACCACCCCTTGTGTACATTCAAGGATTATCTGCGCTTAAAGTAGAACATTATTGTTAATTACTCTGGATGGGTCGAGACTGGCAAGACTGGTACGACTCACAGCTCTTGGTTCGTCTTATTCTTGTTGCAGGTAGGTAGGTCCCTTACCTACCAAGCCTACCTACCCTTGCTACCTAATAAATAGGGGCAAACCTTATGTGTGGAAAAGTGCAATACTTCTTTAATTTTGTTTTACCAAGTGCCAAGCTCGGTCTTTGAACTGGTGAGCTGTTGGTAGCCGCGCTTGTCTTGTCTGGACTCTGGAGAAGGTGTGATGCGCGTGCTTGGTGAGGAGTCACGCATGGGTTCAACTTATTATTACGTGGACTGCAGTTGCGAATCAACCTGGTTGAGTCAACCTTTTTCCAACCCCAAGTACACCATATGCATGTGGTCATCTCGTGGTCGCCACAGTTGATTTAGCTTGTCCATGGCCGCATCGTGGAGACAGCGGTGTGTCACGATATTCATTTCAAATACACACGCCACCACGCACTTCCATTTCTCCTTGCTTGTGTCGTTGATCGGACAGGCGAAAAGAAATCATCTTCGAAGTATTGTTGTATTGCTGTCCAGGCTCTGGTCGACGGGGCCCATCACCCTGGTCTCATGCATATAGAAGATTATGCGGCGTCAATTCAGACTTCAACTTGGCAACGAGTCAGGACTTGATGCGTAGTCTTCGCGCTAGGCTGGGGACCTCCCACCTCACTGACATGAAAGTAGGAGAGTGTAGCTGTGTCTTTGGCATATTTTATATTTATTTTTAAGATCTTGCGCAGTGCGTCCTCCTCTTCAGTCTGGGCTGTCCGAAGAGTGCGCAGATTCCCACCTTTATCATCGATCGAGGGATGTGTCACTCTGGCATGCGACCTCTTGGTATGCGACCTCCCGGTATGCGTTCGGTGATCGCTGAGCTCTATAAACTCTAAGCTCCGGGACATGAACGATGGGAAGTGGCTGATTTCCGGATTCGCCGCCGGGTATGGTTACATCGATGATCCTCTCGTCATTCGCATCGCCATCCACGTCGGCACCTCTCTCATCTTCTGGGCAATTGAGTAGCAAACTGGGTGGCAGAATCGAAGATTCAGCAAGTTGCCGGCACGGGGAGGGAATTAATTTTGCGTGCCTGGCATAAAATCCAAGACTGGTGTGAAGCAGAAGACTTAGCCTGCCCATTCCACAAGCCGTGATCCACGTGCAATTTTGCCGCCCTTCGGCTGATGGGTGCGTCTTGACGAGTATCGTCAATGGGAGGCTGAATATCGAGGCCTCAGTTCTCAGCCGGTTCAACTGCCCAATCCTGCATTGGGTATACCGGAGAGCTCGAAACGGCTGCGGTGAAACAGCTTTGCTTTTGAAAGGTACATTCTTGGTGTTACCCCCATTATGAAACCGCAAGGCAGCCAGGGGCACCACATGGGCCGTTTGAGTCCCGGCTACGCTCGATCCGTATGCGCAATGACTGCCTCGCAGCGAGAACCATTTGGCTGCATTAAATCCAATGGCTATCCCATCGTGGAGGGTGGCTGGCCGGCCTGTTGCTTGACTATTGTTACGGTAATGCCAGACCGACTCGACTCGGAGCAGCGCCAATAATCCTCACCGTCGGTCTGCTGCGAGCCAAGATGGTGGATCGTTCGACTCGATGGAACTGAGATATCAGTTTTAATTAGTTCTCTTCTTCTGTTTACACCCCGTCTTCTTTCGCTGCCGGCAGCGGCAAGCGGCGAGGATATTTACGGCGCGGACGATGGCACCGAAGCCCTCCTGTGCGTTCAGCATCACCGCCCATATTTGCAGTCATGGTTGAACTGACTCACATTTCGCAGGGATTCTCAAGGCTCCTCGAGTGATTCTGGTCCTCATATTCCCCATCGTCAGCTTTATTTTATATTGTAAGTTACCAAACCAAATGGGTGTCACCTCACCGCGTCTAGATACTTACAGGATGTAAAACAGTAATTCTCTCCCTCGGGTGTATCAACGACGGGCTCAGTTCGATATCTCCTGTAATAATTAGGTCTAATGGGCCTGTCACTTTTGGCGGGTCGGCCGTCAGAGTAGACCTGCGTATTGGGTTCTGGGGTAAGGAGGCTTCTCGCCCCCTCTTGTCCAACTCTTATCGAGAAGGGTTTGCTAACGTGGACTCTGACATAACCAGGCATTTGCTTCGGTCCCACTCCCTTTTCATGCACCGGGAGCATATCCGTGTCACGAACCAAGACGGCAAACGATGTGGCCATGGCAATACCAATTGACCACGGAGGACAAAATGTCGCGCTTGCGAGCCTGGCCCTTGGGTTACAGGCCAACTTTGCCATCCTTAGCGGAATCTTCCTGCTCATTATCCTCATCTTCGATGTTGTTGCAAACCTGATCCAGCTTTACTTTAATTCTCAGGGATTTGTGGAGTCAGAGATACATAGCAAGGCGGCTCTCTGGGCTCGGAGTCTCGACTGGGCGGCGGCGGCGGCTGCCGTCACCTCCTTCTCCTCATACCAGTCCCTTGTCAACGTCACACCGAACTTGCTCCGCGCATTATCAACAACGCCCTTGACAATCACGGTGGGGACCGTGGCATCGAATCTGTTTGCCGCTGTTGTGGGGACAACGATTGCAGGTGCTGTTGTCAACACTTTCCTGACAGCAAAAGATGCCGGTTGGGATGCGCGCAAGGCAGCAAAGGACAAGATCCCAGAAGGGTCCGCGGGAAGCTTCGATATGGATAGGCTTAAACCTTGGCGGTACAGGGAAAGAGCTGCGTACGAGGTCTTCCCATGACACTCAACACTCGAAGGGCTGGAGGAGGGTAGGTAGATAGCAAAATCAGTCTCAAACAAACTTCGCATTACATAGAGGGTCTCACTTCTAGAGAATAATGCGAGAAACCCGATTTCCCCTTTTATGTCTCTCCTGGTCGTCTCTTTCTTTCCCGGTGTTCCTTCCAGCTTAACTATAAAGCAGGCACTATGGCCATGGGCCCATCCACTTTTCTCGCTGCTCGCCGCTCTGAGCTTCTTCCTCCCTTGCTCTTCTTTTCGGTCTTTTGGCTAACGAACCAACTAGCTTCCCGCAAGCACCGTAGGGCTGCCGTCATTATCCATCCGTTTATCATTAGTTGGCAACTGGATCCGACACCACACATATCTCTCCATCAGTTATCTCGAGAATTATTCGCTGCTCGGGTATTTTCTCTCCTTCAATATGATTGAAAGCTTCTGCCAACCAGCCGGGAAGATGGGTACTATGTTGGCCAACACCTTGTCGAAATTACCAGGTCAGACGGAGTGGCAGGAATTGGACCCCGGGACCAGGAATAGTCATGACTCCCAGCGCTCAATTACCGCAACCATTCGCTGCAAAGGCCTGAGCCTCTTTGGGAAGAAGAAGACGAAGAACGTCACGGAAGATGAGTGCAGCCTGATCAATCCCAAGAACAACACGAGCTGCTGGATTTGCTACACAAGCAAACGCAAAGGTCATTGCAGTCGCCGGCACCAATCACATGAGCTTCCCTGGCAGGAAGCTGACCACACAGAATGGGAGGAGGGAAACTGGGACAAGCCGCGAACTTCAAATCAAACCTCGGACACTACAACGCCTCACTCGCGCCATGGAAAACGCGTGTTCAAGACCATGAACATCATTCGTTCCCTCCGTGGGAGACCCACCCTTCGGGGAGGCTTCCTTCATGGATTCGATTCTCATGAGGTCAAAGACGTGTCCAGCATGGTGACCTCTGATGAGACAGGGAATACCGTCCCAGTCTTGGCCATGCCATCTGCATTTGCCTCCGAGGAAGAACGACGAAGCCCATTCAAGTCCATCCATGGTAAGAATTGAACGAGTCTCGCTCAAGCCGTGGTCGGGTACTAACAATATTCAGACTTGTTCAATGAGCACCTCTCTCCACACGAAGCTGATAACACGACGAGTAAGAACCCCTATCCCTTTCTCCCTCTCTCGAATTATTATATCTTCGTACAGATTGCACGATATTGAGCCAAGATTCAATACAAACCAATGCACTGACACCTAGGCGCAGTACTGGGACAACAGTCTGAGGACAGAGCGATGCCTGTCTCGTGTCCAACACCATCAAACTCCGTGGCCGATCTTTTGATGGGGCCTCCAGCAAAAATAACGCCTGGACCAGCTGTTGTCGCCTTTGATACACCAATCAAACGGGGCGGGATGGCGAGTCAAGTGGAGGAGGAAGCAGGAAGCGGACTCAAGAAAGTAAACCACACGATTTTTATTCTCGACGGTGAGAGAGATCAATGGCCAAGTAGCCCGACTTCGACCAAGTTTCCAGAACCTACCGTGTCCCCAAGAGAATATATTCATGACGCCGAGTTTATCGAAACTGAAGACAGTTCGCCATCCAAAACCCGAGCTGGGAAGATTGACGACACGGCAGAAATTCTAACAGATGCGGATTGGGCTTGTGCTTTTGGTCAATGCAGCACTTGCTCCAAGTCTATTCAGCGCCTAGAGTTCCACACGGCTCCTATCCGAGGCAGGGTGTCGAAGTGGCACCGAAAATCCCTGAACAAGTTGATTCGGAATGCGCGGTGGGACTTGGCCTACATGACCAGCATCAAACGTTTTGAGCTCGAGCTGAAAATGCAACAAAAAGCGATCGAGCTTGGCCAGCTCGAGATGAAGCATCGTGAAGAGGAGCTCATGAGACTTGACGAAGAGTTGAGGATGCGTGACGAGCAGCTGAGAAAAGATGAGTCCAACATCAAGGCCTTGCGTGAGCTACGAGACACCACTCTCACCAAACCTTTGAGCAACGAAAACTGGACGGTAAAAGATAAGGAGGATGCCATTAGCTCTGATAGGGAGTCTTTGAATTCCACCCCGGAACTTGTCGAAGCAAACTGCTGGGATTTGACGGCTTTCCATGAAGATTCGTCACAAATTAAGTTTTCTAGGGCTGGACCTGAATCCAACAAGGAGAAGGAAAAGGAAAACATTCCGCCGCCCCCTCTGGACTGTCTGCCCGATGTGTCCTTGGACGAATTGCAGCAACCCTCTCGAGAGCCTCCTTGTCGCTGGTGTGATGCGACGGATGAGCATGCCATGCTGGATAATCTCGGCTCGGGTGAGGCTCCAGCTAGGCGATCTTTGAGGGACGAGCTCTTGGAGATGGACGAGACGTTTGACAGCAGCCAACTGAGCCTAGATACTACTACTGAGAGTATGGTGGAACCAATCTCCCGAGAGTTTCCACTCCAACGGCCGGCCTGGAATTAGCGCGGTGTTTTTAAAGGGACGGCGTGGGGGATGCTGTATAACCCCAAAAGGGGTTTGTTGGCAGTTAGAAACGAGAGCTGAGATAGAGTGCGCTATAGATACCAGATATAATTATGAGAGCATTTGACTTTGAGAGGTTTGATCGCTGCAGATGAGATGTGAAAATACACGAGAAACATCCGCGGCGTTGTACAATATTTACAACTGCTTCCAAAAGCTCCCTTGCCAGGGGAAACAATAAGTCTTCGGAGTTCTACACATTTATCATACACAATTATGGATGGCGTTTCAAAACTCTACACCTGGGATTGGCTCTAACACCTCGACATGGTCTTTGGCGGGATGCGCCTTACCCAGCTTCTCCTGCATCGCCCACCTCTTGTCAACATGTCGCTCGACCAGCTTGTTCAAGATATTGCGCCTCGTCTTCATGATCTTCATGATATCCTCGGACGCCATCTTATCCCCGTAGACCTTGTCCATGGAGGCGATCATGCGCCGCGCCGTAGCCATGGCCTCCTGCATCTCTCCCTCGGACAGCTCATACGCCTCCTCGGGCGATTTTGTGATCCTCTTTTGCGGCGAAGGGTACGAGAAGGAGCCCATCAAGATCCGGAACGGCTGCCACATGCGGTCTACGGCAGTGACTATTTGTTTTCCGAGGGCAAGGTTGCTCGCCTCGGCGTCCTTGTCGGCGTAGAGGTGCCGTGTGTTACTGCGGGCGACTTCGAGGTAAAGGCGCATGGCTAGGGCGTCGGGATAGCGGACTTTGGAGGCCATGACGTCGAAGATGCGGTTCGCGTTGGCGAAGGCGTGCTTGTTGAGGTTGTCGTGAATGCAGGTCGAGAAGCCCACGCGGAAGATGTGGGGTGTGAGGAGTTCTTTGGGCATGGAGCAGATGATGTCGGCGGATTTGGTGCTTCCGCGTCCCTGTTGGAGGACTTTGAGGTACTGCGAGTAGTTGTCCTTGTCTGGGATTACGCCAAAGGACTTGGTGATCATGTCCCAGTATCGTGGGGCGAGACTAGACTTCTTGGTGAAACGGAGCGCGATGAGGATCAGCGAGAGAGTGTTGCGGCCTGGCTCGGGGTGGGTTCCAACTTTCGGGGGTGGTTTTCCAAATGTTTTTCTTGGAGGGGGAGGTGGGTTCTTTCTAGAAGCAAGTAATTCGGCTTCCGTCTTTGGTTTGGGTAAGGGGTTTATTCGGTCTTTGGGCGGGGGTAAAGGGGCGCCGGGATCCTCGTCAAAGTTCGGGACCTCCATGGTCTGCGAAATCAGAACGAGGATGCTGTTGTGGTCGGCGTAGTCGCCGCCAGTGAGCACCCGACCCATGGCACACACGAGCTCCTCGTCGAGAACGAGCCTCGCCTTCCTCCAGCGGCTAATGACCTCTTCCCAGAGCGCCCTCGCTCTTTGAATGTTCTTGGCTATGTTCTTCTCCACAGTCTCCTCGTCTATGAGCTGCCGCCGAGACAAGTCCGGCTTGTGTCGGAGAGCGTTCAAGATGATTGTAAAGGTTTGGTTGTTGGGAGCCCGCGCGTTCTCGTCAGACGTCGCCGCAATGCTGAACATGGTGTCGATATCGCCAGCCCGAGCGCAGCACTCGAGAACAGCGTTCATATGAATCGTGTTCGGCTGGACTGTGCTGGTGGAGACCATTGTGTTGTAGATTCGCGTAGCCTCTGACACAGCCAGCTTGGGATGCACGGACTGAGCGCATCCTCGGAAGATGATGGTGTATGTTCTGGCGTCGGGCTTTTGGGCGCGCTTCTTCATCTACATGGACAAAGTCAGCGATGGCTCGAGATCGACGAAGGGCTGCGGCGTGCGCTGGAGCCTGGCTTACCTCGTTAAACGTCTTTATTGCTGCGTGAAGCCGCTGGTTCTTCATTTGATAATCGATCAGATGGTTCCAGCTCACTTCGACGGGCGTAGTCCGACTGGCTTTGCGAGTCAACAGCAGTGCCTCGTCGAAGTGGCCCTTGTCGAGGGTCATCTTGATATGCTCGGCGATTGCGAACGGGTCTTTGAGATACTGGAGGTGCTTGTTGACGACCCATTCGAGCCTCTTGGACGGTGGAGCCTCCTCGGATTCTTCCTCAGCCTCAGCCTCTGCCGCAGCCGTCGCTTTCTTCTTCCTTGGCTCGGGCGGCTTCGCCAGATCGCGGACTGGGGAATTTTGCTCTCCTTGCAAAGAACTGAACAGCCATGTGGTCGTCCGGATAGATCTGACACCCTGCAGCGCACTGAGTCCCCTCCTCAAGCAAGCCCGACATATGTACATGGCTGCTGCGAAATACTAACACCTGGGCCTTGGTGTTTATTACCGTCGATAATGTCGTTTCTGGTGTTTCTTATCGAAAGTCGCGGCTGCAGTATCGCACTTTGGCGTAGTACTAGTTGTTGGTCGCTTGAGGGTGTTGGGGGTCCTATCAATTGACGTAGATACGTCGTCGTGGGGGGGGGGGGGGGGGGGGGGGGTGCAATTGCCGCTGAGCTCACAAATCTCCTTGTATTTTTTTTCCCTCCTTTGGAGTCTGTCTTGGAGATATTTTTTTCGACATTGCCTTGCATGCCCTGCCAGGAACCATCACTTTACGACAGGGGTCCTCTGGGATGGTGGGGGAAGGTCCCACAAAATAGTGCAAAGCGACAAGGGTGCGCGTGGTTTGACGCGAGAACACGAAACGGCGCGTCTGTAAATTCATACTGAATTGTCCGGCCTACCACTAAGTGGCTCTCCTTTGAGTCTTCTTACACGGCCTCCCCTTGCTCTTCAACCCCCGTTTTCTTCAGCAACCCGACCTTTGAAATTCCTCCTGGCGTTATGCTTATGCCGCTCTCGTAGCTGCTCGGCTTCTCACTGCAATCAACATGTCGAAAGCTACGGCCAAGCGCGACAAGTTCGCCGAGCTGCGCGCCCTGCGCCAGTCTGGCAAGAAGAAGTTCGACACGTACGAAGTCGCCAAAGTCGACGACCTTTACGAGGAGGTGGACGAGAACCAGTACAAAAATATTGTCCGCGACCGTCTCAACCAGGATGACTTTGTTGTTGACGACAATGGCGAGGGCTACGCCGACGATGGGCGCGAGGAATGGGACCGTGTGCCCCAGTATGAGAGCGAGAGCGACGACGGCGGTGCCATGGCTGGGCGCCCCAAGGGCCGTACATGCAAGTCTTCTTGTGCTATTGCTATTGCTATTTCTATTTCTATTTTCGAAGCGAGGGCACCTGGGCTAACACCGCATTCTCTTCACAGCCAAGAAACAGCGCGACGATGAGCAGGCAAAGCGAGACGCTAATGACCGAGACATCTCGGAATACTTCACAAAGGGGGCTTCCAACCCCCAACCAAAGACCAAGGTTTGTGGTCTCTCTTCTATCAGGGCTTGAAACTTGGTAACTTACCCAGTATCCAGGTCATCAAGACAGAAGACGATGACAAGTTCCTGACCGACCTCCTCGGCGAGGTTGACGCCAACGTCCCCGCCCCTGCGCGCCGGCCAACAAAGAGGGACCGGTCTACCGAGCGAAGAAAGGCGCGTGCTCTGTCACCAGTGCGGGAAGCCAGGCCGCCAGTCGCCAAGAAGGCAAAGGTGGTCGACGACAGACTGCCCTCTCCCGACGCAAACATGACGGATGACGACTTTGGTGCTCCCATGGATGATGACGACTTTGCCGCCGCTGCCGATGCTGTTATGAGCGATGCTCTACCTCTACCTTCGTCGCCCGTGGCAAAGCTTGCAGAGCGACGCACGCAGGTCAAGGCTGACGCAGCCGACGAGGACGAAGACGACATGATGGAGGTTGCACATACCGGTGCCGTCAAAGTCGCCAGCGTCAATATCTCTGCTTCGCGCCAGATCAAGAAGCTTATAAAGCAAGAGCCAGATATTGCACCATTCACTTTGTCACCTGTCAAGGCCCCCGAGGCCCCAGTCGACTCCTCGGCGTGGAACAGGATCAACGATAATCTGAATGTTGTGTCCAGCTCGCAAAGTGAGTCCAGAGGCGCTGGCAAGATTGAATACAAGGATGCTGTTGAACCGGATGGCAGCCTCAACATGTTCTGGACCGACTACACAGAGGTCAATGGCAGTTTGTGTCTCTTCGGAAAGGTCCTGAACAAGAAGACGAACAACTATGTCAGCTGCTTTGTCAAGGTCGACAATATTCTGCGAAAGCTGTTCTTTTTACCCTGCAAGCACCGTATAGAGTATGGTGAGGAGTCGGATGAGGAAGTTCAGATGATGGACGTCTACAATGAAGTAGACGCCATCATGACCAAGATGAATGTTGGCATGTACAAGATCAAGGCCTGCACTCGCAAGTACGCCTTTGAGCTGCCTGGGATTCAAAAGGAGGGGCAGTATCTCAAGCTCCTCTACCCGTACACCAAACCGCAGATCGACATGGGCAAGACAGGCGAAACATTCTCGCATGTCTTTGGCACAAACACGGCTCTGTTTGAGCAGTTTGTGCTCTGGAAGAATATCATGGGGCCATGCTGGCTCAAGATCGAGGATGCCGACTTTGGCTCCCTGAAGAATGCCTCACACTGCCGGCTGGAAGTGCTGGTCGACCATCCAAACATGATCTCTACAGTCAGCGAGTCCGAAAACATGGAGGCCCCACCCTTGACGCTCATGAGTATTGCCATGCGCACCGCATTCAATGCCAAGGAGAACAAGCAGGAGATTCTCGCCATCAGCGCCAGGATATACGAAGATGTATCTTTGACAGAGACAACGCCCGCAGAAAAGCTTCCCTGCCGCTCCTTCACCCTTGTCCGGCCCCAGGGCAGCGCATTCCCTCTGGGGTTCGAGAAGCTTGCCAAGGAGAGGAAAAAGGGGCTCATCAAACTCATGAAACAGGAGTCTGATATTCTGGCCTTCTTTCTCGCGCAGATTGACGTTGTCGACCCTGATGTCATCGTGGGACACCAGCTTGAGGGTGTCGATTACAGCATTCTGCTGAATCGCCTCCACGAGAAGAAAGCGAACCAGTGGTCTCGGCTTGGCCGGTTGAGGCGGACCCAGTGGCCCAACTCTATCGGCAAGGTTGGCAATAACGTCTTTGCAGAACGCCATGTCATGGCTGGCCGGCTTCTATGCGACCTGGCAAACGACGCTGGCAAGTCGGTCATGTTCAAATGCACGTCGTGGAGCCTCACGGAAATGTGCACTCTTTATCTTGGGAAGGATCACAGGCGGAGGGATGTCGACAACGAAAATGCCCTCAAAACCTGGGCAACGACCAAGGATGGTCTGATGGAATATGTGTCACATGTAGAGGCTGACACGTACTTTATTGCGGCCCTGGCCTTGAGAGTTCAGATTCTCCCTCTAACGAAGGTCCTCACCAACCTGGCCGGAAACTCGTGGGCAAGGACTCTCACCGGTACTCGTGCCGAGCGCAATGAATACATTCTGCTGCACGAGTTCCATCGGAACAAGTATATCTGTCCAGACAAGCAACAGTTCCGGGGTCGCCGTGTCGACGACGAGAACCAGGAGGGGGAAGGCGGAGACAGCAAGAAAAAGGACAAATATAAAGGCGGCCTAGTCTTTGAACCCGAAAGGGGCCTCTACGACAAGTTCGTTCTCGTCATGGACTTCAACTCGCTCTATCCCTCCATCATTCAAGAGTTCAACATCTGTTTCACCACAGTCGATCGAACGAAATTAGTATGCATCACAGGGCTAACCTATCTTTATATTTTTCTTTGCTAACCAAGTAACAGTCGGACGACGAAGAGGCGGTGCCCGAGGTGCCCGTTCAGCAAGATCTTGGCGTTCTTCCGAGACTGATCGCAACACTGGTCAGCCGTCGAAAACAAGTCAAGAGTTTGATGAAGGACAAGAATGCCACGCCAGAGCAGCTTGCCACTTGGGACATCAAGCAGCTGGCCCTGAAGCTTACAGCCAACTCCATGTACGGTTGTCTGGGATATACAAAATCGAGGTTCTATGCCAGACCCCTCGCTGTGCTCACCACTTACAAAGGTCGTGAGATTCTTCGGAGCACGAAGGAGCTGGCAGAGAGCAGGAATCTGCAGGTTATCTATGGCGATACGGATTCAGTCATGATCAACGCGAATGTGGACAATGTCGTCAACGCACTCAAAGTCGGCAACGAGTTCAAGAAGGCTGTCAACGACCGCTACAGGTTGCTGGAGATCGATATTGACAATATCTTCCGCCGCATTCTTCTTCAGGCCAAGAAGAAGTACGCCGCCATCAACATGGTGGAACAAAACGGCAAATATGTCGATCAGATGGAGGTCAAAGGTCTGGACATGAAGCGCCGTGAATACTGCGGTCTATCCAAGGAAATTTCCAAGCGTCTGCTTGAGGATATCCTCTCTGGTGACGACACCGAGGTATCTATTCAGCGCATTCATGACTACCTGCGTGAGACGGCTCTCCAGATGCGCGAAGGCACCGTTGCCATCCAAAAGTACATCATTAGCACACAGCTCGGCAAGGCGCCCAAGGAGTATCCCAACGCCGACAGTATGCCACAAGTCCAAGTTGCCCTGCGCGAGCTGGCGCGTGGCAAGACGATCCGAAGAGGTGATGTTATCTCGTACATCATCACTGGTGACAGCAAGAATACGTCTGAGCATGTAGCCAAGCGCGCCTACACGCCCCAGGACGTGTCCAAAGCCGACTCCGGCCTCAGCCCAGATATTGAGTGGTATCTCGGCAAACAGATTTTCCCACCAGTGGAGCGTCTTTGCGCGAACATTGTTGGAACATCCACTGCTCAGCTGGCCGAGATCCTTGGGCTTGATGTGCGTCGCTACGCAAACAACAACGGCGGTGGCGGCAACTCGGGAGGCAACGATCTCGAGATCCACCCGCTCGAGTCCCAGATTCCGGACAATGTTCGCTTCCAAAGCTGTGCGCGCCTGCCCCTCCGCTGCCGCGCATGCAAGGCGAGCGCGCCATTTGAGGGTCTTGTCGGCTCGAGCGATCGTATCGCCCCTGGCGGCGTATCTTGCCCATCGTGCAGCGCCACTTTGTCCACGCTCTCCGTCGTTGCCCAAGTCGAAGCCGCCATCCGTGCCCAGACGGCGCGCTACTACGAGGGGTGGCTGGTGTGCGACGACCCGAGCTGCGGCAACCGCACCCGCCAGATCAGCGTCTACGGCAGCCGCTGCCTCGGCCCCAAGGGCCATGCCCGCGACTGTCTCGGCCGCATGCGCTACGAGGTCGGCGAGCGCGACATCTACAACCAGCTTGTCTACTTTGCCAGCCTCTGGGATGTCGACAAGGCCCGCGCGAAGGCTACTGGCTCTTCAGAGGCGGCTGTCCCGGTCGAGAGCAAGGAGAAGATCCTTGCGCTGGCAGAACACAATCGTGTGCGGTTTACTACAGTCAAGACTGTCGTCGACAAGTACCTTGATAAGTGCGGTCGCCAGTGGGTGGCCATGGATACCTTGTTCACAAAGCTAGGCTTTGCAGCTGTTTGAGTGACACTCTTGAGGGCCATGTGGGGTAATCCGGCAAAGGTATCGCATATATCTATGCTTCTTTCTTTATATATGTTAGGTGGGAAGGGTCATGACTGTTTGACTTTTGTTTCCTTTTGGCATGCGAGGGCGGGAAAGACACGGGATGTTTTGTTTGAACGGCGTTTGAGTATAAGGGAGGAGGATGGGATTCCGGGAGACGATCATATCTGTAGTTATTTCTCTTTTTGTTTAGTTGGTAATACTTGACTAGCATTGTTCGAGATTAATATCAGACCGCGTATCTTGAAAACAGGGAGATTGGCTATTAATTCTTCTGACCTGACATGGCAAGGCGACTTTTTGTACCGTGCATAACGACGGTCTCATATTTTAACAGTGTGTATTCAGAACTGAGTCACTTTAAGGACACATAGATATGTATCTGTATGTGCATTTATGTGTAACCGTGAAGTAAATTGCACAACAGTCTCTAAATTAGACGACAGACTGAGTAGGTACCTAGATAGCAAGTAAAGGAATAAGAGTAGTGAATGATGAGTTAGAGAAGTCGAGTTTCAGCAACCACGAGGCAGAAAAATAAGAATTTGATGAGAAATGTTGTTGTATTGTATGGTACAAAGAGTAGCCCACAGCCAGTCGAGGTCACGCCAGTCACGCTTTGTCGATTTCGCAGCAAAGTTAATCAACCATCACCACCGATGCCTCACGCCATCACTTTATTTTCCTCCTACCACCCACGCATCCACCCACCCCACCATAGCAAGACTCTCTCTCCCTTTCTAGGAGAAAAATTATAAGCCTTGCCTTTGTGTCCTAGGCCCAAAATATTTAGAAATATCCCTACCCTCTTATTTCGTGTGTGTGTGTGTGTGTGTGTGTGTGTGTGTGTGTGTGTGTGTGTGTGTGTGTGTGTGTGTGTGTGTGTGTGGGTGGTGGGGTACGTACAGCATCCATTCGGGCATCCACTAACCACCAACCACTTCGACCCACCCCAGCCAGCCAGCCACTTCTCAATGCTGTCTCAATTTGCTGCGCTATGCGTTATGTGCCGATCTGGGGCAGAAAGCAAACTGTTCCGGGGGAAAACTTCGACGAAATCAAAGTGAGAAGGGAAGGGACAAGTCCACAGTTGCGCAAGGTATGAAGAGGCGATAAAAAGACCAAGTCAAACAAGACAGAAAGAATACTTGGAACGATTTGATAAAAATACAAAGAAGAGATACAACAACTCAAAGAGGTTGGTAATGTATGACCCCTACTCTTTCCTATACAGATATATTGATGATAAGTGAGTTGAGGTCCCCGATCGCAGTGGTAAAAAAAAAAAAGGAAATAGAATAGAAAAGTGGCATCCTGTGGATACGGTAACGGCAACCCCTTCTTCCCACGCCGCCACGCCCATATGCCCCTTCTAGTATATCCTCTCGTCTTCCCAACACAACCCCCTAACAAGCTCACTTACAGACGGACAAGAGAAGAAAGGAAGCAGGGATAAGAGGCACGTGCGTGTTTTAATGAAGTAAAAAAGCATCGCATTATTAGAAAGAGATAAGCAGGCACCCCCATTCCTCTCAGGCCATCTGCGATGAGCAAGATGCATACAACAGACTTTTTAACATATAATCAACACAAGGGTGGAAGTGAAGGGTAAAGCCCGTCCCAACTCCGCGGAACAAAAAAAGGGAAATGTCTGGTGGCAGTTCCTCTGCGCGAAACGTCTATCGGGAGGTCAGGTATCATGAAAAAGGGCGCAAACTTTTTGAAAACAGTTTTGAAGAACCCGCCGCAAATGCAAATAACAAACCCGCCCGGTCTATGCACAAATCATGAATGCAAGACACCGTGATGTAATAGAAAGACACCCCTTAGTTCCCCTTCTTCGCGTCGCTGGCCGCCGTGTCCAACGTCACCTTGGACATCGCCGGCGACGCAGCGGTCGAGGGAGGAGAGGCCGGGTGACTATCTCCAGTATCGGCGAGAAGTCTGATAATTCTCAGTTAGCGCCGGTGCAAAACTTGAACAGGTTGAAAGGGTATTCACCCAAATGCATTTGTGTGGGCAACCGAGTCACGTGTGGGAGGTGTTCCAGTGCGAGATGATGCACCAGAGTCCTCGCCACCACGGCCAAACGCGCCGCCGGGGCCACCCAGGCGCCGGCCGCTATTGCTTCTCGAGTTCATGAACATCGAGGTCGGACCGAAAGACGGATTGTTGCTAGCCGAGCGGCTGCTGATATTGCCCTTGAGACGGCGAAGGTCGTCCATGCCGACCTGGTTCGGTACAGGCTGGGTGTACGAGAAATTTCTTGCGTCTCCTCCACGGCCACCCTGGGGCCCACGACCGGGGGGTCCCCGCTGGTGGCTCCGCGCGTTCTCGGCGGCCTTTTGGGCAGCAGCTGCCTCAGCCTGTGATGATGTGTCAGTACGTTGAAAATATTTTCAGTAGGTAAGGGTTGATTGTGCATACCTCAGCTCTGACTTCCTCGAGAGTCTTGGGGCCCTTGTTGGCCTCCTTAGAGTTCCAGCGCTGGCGACGGAGATCGACAATGTCCATCAGCATGAACTTGAGACGGCTCGGAAGCTCCGGCAGGTCCGTGATGGTATGGATCCGCTGGAAGTAAGCCTCCATCATCGGCCGGCCCTTCTCAGTGCTATCTAGATTGCCACCAATTGTCCTCAGGAGTTTGGTCAAAGACTCAATCTCGGCCTCATCGGGAACTCCCTGGAACTCGAGTAGCTTCCGCACGCACTCGTGCATGATGCGCTCCGTGAGCATGCCAAGCTTGTACAGCTCACCGATAAACTGGACGAGACCCAGGCCACGACGCTTGGCAGCAGCAGCAATGTAGTAATCGTCAGACAACAAAGCAGCCTCACCACCCTTCTTGCCATCCTCTCCAACAGCGGGCTCCGGAAGGTCCACCTTCCAGCCACGCTCAAATTCTTCTTGACACCTGTTGAGGAGGTACTTGCGGAACAGAGCACCGCCGCTGACAACATTGCCAGCCTTGTCCAGGATGTTCTCATCACGGATTTCAGGGCTCATTGTCTCAAGCATACGCTTGCAGAACTTGGCGTACATGGACGCCCAGTGAGCTTCATCAGTCGCCTTCTCGAAGGTGAGCTGAATGACCTGTCGGAGAGTTCGACCGTCTTGCTCGTTCTTAGATTGCCCAGCAATAGCGAGAATCTGGTCCGAGATCTTGTCAAACTTCTCGGGAGTCATCTTGTTCAGCGCGGCCTTGACCTTACGCTGCACCATCTCAGGATCAAGATGGCCGCTTGGGCCAGCCGCAGCAGCAGGTGCCGCGCCAGGCTTGCTGAACACGCTGCTCGGCTTCCAGCCAGTTGCAGTGATGGCGATGGGCTTAACTTCAATGCCTGCGGTAAGAGGCATGACCTTAGCAGCCTGAGCTTCCGATTTGTGATTGTAGTCAGTCCTCTTGCTGCCACCGCCGCCGCGTCTGCTTTGCTGGCGGGGAGAACCGGGGATATCACCGCCTCTGTTGGTAGACGAGGGAGTACGGGTGAAGGAGTTGCTGGGACCAGGGAAAGTACCCGAACGGTTGCCGAACGAAGGCACATTCGGTCTGCCAAGGTTGCCTCCTGCGGGCAATGCGAACCGATCCGACGAGGTGGTGCCAGAGCCCTGGAAGCTACCCATCTTGTTACCGGCCACAGGCTGCTGCGGGAATCCGCCAACCGCAGGACCGCCAACTCTGGGTTGTCTGGCGCCCGCACCAGGGGTGCGAGCAGAGGTGGATCGGGAACCACCGTCATCACCAAGAAGGGACTTGATTTGCTGATGGAATTCCAGGGATGGCTGCTCGGTGAAGACATTCTGGAACTGAAGCAAGAAGTTGGCGTCGTACTTGAATACTTTGCCCTTCTTGTGGACCGCGGCGTTCAGTGAGGGATTGGGCGAGCTAACACCTGCAGGGTAGATGTTGTATTCCACGCCCTGAAGAAAGCGAGAAGACCTGAGAGACTGGAGAGCGGCGCTCGGCTGCGGTGCCTCGATAGGATTAGTGTTGAGCGGCGCGAGGTTGAGGGGAACTGGCTTGCTCCGCTTCTCAGCCGCGACCGACTTGGCTCCTGCGGCATCAGCACTGGCAGCGCCAGGGCTAGTGGGCTTGTCAGCGGGAACTGGCTTGGTGTCAGACAACTTGAGGCTATCAATCTTCTTGGCGAGAAGATCGGCAACCGACTCCGTGTTGCCGGCAGCGCGTCGTCGCTCCCGCTCTTCCTCAAGTCTCTCCATCTCTCGCTCCTGCTCGCGGAGCTTCTTGTCGTTCTCAGCGGCAGTGATGGATTTGGAGGCATCCTCGAGCTTTTTGCGTTCAGCTGCCTCTGTCTTCTTCTTCTCAGAGAGCTCGGCTTGTGCCTTTTCGCGGCGAGCATCCTCTTCCTCCATCTCGCGGATGATGCGGTCAAGATCCTCGTCAGACATCTGATCGGGAGCGGCAACGGGCTTCTCTTCTTTCTTCTCGTCTTCGAGCTTCTTGGCAGCTGCCGCAGAAGCCTCAGCCTCAGCTGCAGCCTTGGCCTTAGCCTCGGCTTCAGCCTTCTTAGCATCTTCCGCTGCCTTGGCCTCCTCTGCAGCCTTTGCCTCCTCGGCAGCCTTGGCCTCGGCGGCCTTCTTCTCAGCAGCGACACGCTCTTCCTCCTTCAAGCGCGCCTCTTCCTTGGCCTTTGCTTCGGCGGCAGCCTTGTCGGTGGCAGCCTTCTCCGCAGCGGCCTTCTCTTCGGCAGCAGCCTTATCGGCAGCGGCCTTGGCAGCCTCGTCTTCCTTCGCCTTGTCGGAAACGGCACTCTTTAGAACAGCATTCATGAAGTCGTTCTTGACCTGCTCTGCCGACTTCTGACCAGCGTTGCTGTCGGCCCTAGTATGACCCTGAGCTGGCGTTGAGGACTTGGGAGGAGGTGTCGGGGTGGAAGCGATGGCAGGAGGCGTTCTTGACTGTTGAATGCTCGGAGCAGGAGACGCGGGTCCCTTCATCGCGTTCAAGTCAATCACGTTGCCCTGGGCGTCCCGAATGACAATCGCGCTCTTCTTCGGCCGTGAGAATGCATTCGTTGACGAAACGATAGCAGGAGCCGCCTGTGCAGGTCGATGTTGTGTGGTACCCTGAGCAATGGCAGGGGCCTGAGACTGGCCTGTGCTAGAGGCAGGTCGGTCGGAGACCTGAGATGGGTTCCGAGACATTGCTGTTGCTACCGGTTGTGGCTGATACGCCGGTGCATTATAACTAGGCTGGAAAGGAACCGCGGCGGGTTGGGGGGGTTGGGCATAGAACTGCTGCATCTGCTGGGCGCCGTATGGGTAAGCTTGGGGCACATATTGCTGGCCATATTGGTTCATCTGCGGTCCTGCATAGGGGCCGGCGTTCATCTGCTGTGGGTTTCCGGTTAGCAGGGTCTCAAAATGACCACTCTCTGGTGATAAGTCAATAGGTCCCGAAAAGGGGGGCTGAAGCATGGGAACAGAGCGCATCGGAACGTAGCCGTAGTTGGTAGGTACTCCATCTGGATAGTCTGGCGGGGGCGGGCCGCCATTCATATCGCGATGGACCTCGGGGCCTGATTCCCAACGCTTGCTTTGGCGTCGCGCGCGCTGAGTGAACTCGGTGCTTGACTGCTTCAGCGAGGAGGTAGGGGGCCGCGAATGAGTTTTCTCTGCATCCCGACGCACTCCATTCTTCTTCTTGTATGACTTGTTTGAGGAGTGTTCGCTGCTAATGAAAGGGGGCTTTACTTGTGCTTGATGAGGTTGTGAATACATATTCATGTTCGGGATGTTCGGGGAGTAGTAGTGCTGGCCGGGTGCCAAAGCAGCCGGGGCCATGGTAGGTGTTCCGTGATGAGGGATTGCGGGAGCGGTGGCAGGGCTAGCACGGGGAGAGTTAGGGAACTGCGGCATGCCGCCTCGGCCTCCTTGGTGGTAGTTGGGGGCACCACCACGACCAACGCCCTGGCCGGCGTACGGGCGGTTGTTGGGCGGGAAGCCCATGGGCTGGTTGTTGTACTGTTGAAAATTGCCACGGCCGCCTCGGCCGGCATAGCCGCCACCCCGATGTCCATGTCCAGCAGCGTCACCGTGGGCAGACGCCTGAGAGTCTCTCCGTGCATGAGGACTTTGTCCCAGGGGAACAGCGTTATGTGAGACGGATGTTTGCTTCATGTGACGCTAAAAGAGAAAAATTGGTCAGCATCCGAAGATGAGAAAATTTCAATAGTCGCAGAGGAAAAAGAAAAAAAAAAGTTCGCCGAGACTCACGTCATTTTCACCAGGGAAGCTTCCGAATGTCAGCGGAGTCGCCTGAGAGCTGGACGGCGCGCGTTGGCCGCCGCTCTGCTGTGGGATCGGCAAGGGAGAGGCTGCAGGAGACGCAATTCTCGGGTTGCCGGGGATCGGAATGGGATCGGTCGGCTGGGGTGTGCTGTGGGCAACGGCAGGCGACTCGTTGAAGCCAAACTGCGGGATAGTCTTGTGGCCGCCGACAGGTCCGCCATTTGTGATGTGGCTGGAGGGAGCGTTGGCACTGATGGTGACAGAGCTCTTGCGAGCATGCTCAGCCGCTCCGCCGTTGAGGCTCGAGCTTCCGCGCGCGACGGCGGGAACCGCAGGAAGGATATTCTGCCTGCCGTTCACTGGCGAGGCAGAGCTTGGCTTTCCATTCTGCGGGGCGGTCGAAGATCCCACCACGGCGGGCGGGTGAGATCCCGTCGCGATCAGCGGTGTCGAGGCTGGCTTCTTGGTCGCACCGGCTGCGGAAGCATACGACGTGGCTGCTGGAGCGGAGGGGGTAGGCGCCGGGTTTTGATTCTGTTGACTCGCAGTGGAAGTCATAAGGGGAATCGGTTGACTCGAAAGCCGTGTTCTTTTCTGCTAGGTGCTGCGCTGGAGAGTAATCGGGAGGATGGGAGGAGGCTGAGGGGGTCAGATTAAGGCCGGTCGAATCTCAGATCCGACAAGTCGCGCAGACAAAGGGAATGATTGTCCTGCGAGAAAATACTTTTCTTTTCTGTGGCCGCGCAGATTGTGCCGGTGGGTACGGTCTGGCGGGCGCGCACGTAACGCACTCGATCGATGGATTAGGGTGGTTGGGAAACCTGATGCAGTTGACGCAAAGTCTGTCTATGGTCAAAGAACGTGGTGGGTTTGTCGCAAAAAAAGTCGAGGCCGACCGAGAAAGACGGCGTCGTGTTCTCGTTGCCCAACACTCGCAATTAAGA
Source organism: Lasiosphaeriaceae sp. G1095 (assembly GCA_027569635.1). NCBI lineage: Eukaryota > Fungi > Ascomycota > Sordariomycetes > Sordariales > Lasiosphaeriaceae > Lasiosphaeriaceae sp. G1095. Next base: position 2,562 of record JAPDFK010000463.1, on the reverse strand, counting down.
AGAGTGGAGATGTATCTCGTTTCTCTGGAAGCGTCTCCCGAGAATGAGAATACAAATGATATTATGGGGGAGAGAAGGGGACCCGAAACAGAAGTTAATTCCTCCTTGGGTTATTCACAAGACGTTGTGAATGATGGTGAAAAAATGAGGAAGGGGCCAAATTTTTTTTGGGAGGGAAGCCGCTCTAAGATAGCGCAGCAGAGGGAAGGGGGGGCGGACAAGCCTGGTCTCGGCGCCCACGAAATCCTGACTGACGCCCCCGCAAGTACCACATTCGCTTTAATTGGCACCCAGTGTACTTTGCACCTTATTCGGTCGCGCACACACCCTTTTTCCGTCTCACTTTTGTACTTCGCGGCTCACGCACTCACGCAGCACTGACGCTGCCAACACTCTCTTTCCTTCGCGTCGCACTGCGTAAACCCCCGCTATAATCCGGAGCACGCGTTCGAGAAAAAGGAAATGGCATACGCTGTCCTCGATTCACCTGTCCAGTAGACATTGTGCAGTGAATTTTGCACCAGTTGCCCTGTGCAATGCATTGTTACTGCAATCCCATCCTTGGTGTCTGAATTTAGGTATAGTACCTAGGCAAGCTAGGTAGGCAAGCTTGTATGTACATGTACTGTATGTACAGTACTTGAGGTACGGGTGTTTGCGCGTCTCTCTCTCTCTCGCTGTCGAGCAGCTGCCGCTCGTTTGCCATCAGCCCACTTTTAAATCTGAAGCCACGGTAAGTTGTCTTTTGCACATCGTGTTTTCCGTCTCTTCTTCTTTTCCTTGTCCTTTTCCCGCCCCGGAGTCAAGTTGGAAATTAAAATTGCGCCAGAGACGACAAATACCTAGCATTGGGAAGCAAGGTCTCAAAGTCGGTCGTGCGTGCGTACGGCGTGTGTGGCAGCGTTTTTCTTTTATAAAGCTTCCTCCCTCCACTGGCTTGGTTGACATGTGCTTTACATACATTTCCTCTTTCACACGGAAGTGATATGCACACGGCAACCTTCTGGCACGAGGGCTTCTGGAAGGACTGAGCAAGCCTCATCGGTGCCGTCCTAGGCCGTTAGGCGAAAGAGGCGGACTCCCGTTAGGTATTTCTCGGGCTCGCCTCGTTCCCTGAACAGCCAACAAAGGATGGCAGAGCACAATAGTGCATGTTTTAGGCATTGTCCCTTGAGCCCGCTGCCATTCGCTACCTACCTACGTGCCTCTCTCAACGTGCAAGCGGGCATGTCTTTTTATTGGTTCTTGGGGTCTTCGGAGTCCGCCCACTGAGTTGCGCTTTGAGTGTTCGAGGAGTTTCCCGTGGCTCTTTGTTCCACCATTCGCTTTCTCTGCCTTGAACCAACCACCAATGAGCATGTCCAGAACCTTTCTAACAGCATTTTAAGTACTTGTGGGATAGGTTATTGGGAAGCTAAAGATATTCGACATACGTACCTACCTAGCACCCGATCAGCTCTACCGGGCGCTGCGAGAATGATTCTCGTTTCTTGCCTCCTAGTGGAGTTCTTGGACGGATTCTAGTATACATATTCCCAGTCGTGATTCACCGTTTCGGATGGCGCTCCGCATCATCATTCTGAAAATGTCCCTGACACATAACAGGTGCCTAGCTCTCATATGGTTGGCTCTTCAACCTCACCAGAGCTCGAGCGAGCGAAGGTCCATGTGGAACCCCGGGGATTATGGATTTGTTTTTCTTCCCCTGGGGCATCCACTTTTGCGAAGCTGGGGGGAGACATGGTTTGCGGGTTTGCAAGGACGGCTTTTTTACCCATTCGTCACTGCGCAGGTTTTCCACACAGTTACGGTGCATCGCCCTCGCATCCCTGTGCCCGGAGGCACTGACACTGACAGGGTATGTCCAAATCGCACAATAACGCCCTAACTAATATAAGAGACTTGCTGGTATGTTGAATGTTCGCCCTGGAATTTACTTAGCTTCGCCGCCTATCCCCCCTGCAAAAATGGCGGTTTCATGTTCCTGGGAATGCGATCAAGAGAAGACATTTGTGCCCAATGTGTAAAACATGAGATGGCAATACCCACCGGAACTTGTGCGGCACGCCTTGGGGCGAGGGAGGCAAAGGCTTGTTTGTTTGCCGCAGTGGTTGCTCTCCTGAAGAAATTCAACTACCTACTGGTTACCTAGGTAGGTATTTCCTTCCCTTTCTGCTTGCACTTGTCTGCCAGGTGGTACATGTACCTATGTGTGTACGTACAGTACTAACGGAGCCTTCCCTCCATATTTTCAATTAAAAGGGGTCTGGGCAGAAGAGGGAGGAACCCGGGCCCGGGAGAAGAAAACTTTCAAATGTGGTTCGCGACGACTTTTTTCCCCAGGTTCCGGCCTGCTTTGATTGGATCGAGTCGTTGACGAGAGAGAAGAAAGTAACCTGGAAATGGCCTGCTTTTTTTTTTTGCGGGTAATAAAAATACCTTAATCCCATCCGGATCAAACCCTGCAGATTGGGACGCGTTGAAGAGAGAGCCGGGGGGGGGGGGGGGGGGGGGGGGGGGGGGGGGGGGGGGGGGGGGGGGGGGGGGGGGGGGGGGGGGGGG
>JAPDFK010000462.1:0-29980 GCA_027569635.1 Lasiosphaeriaceae sp. G1095 | reverse complement strand
GGTGGTCTGTGTTGCCCCCCCCCCCCCACACCCCGCCCCATACCTACTTCCACCCCCTGACCCCGTCTCCGCCGGGGTGTGCGCCCCCCCGGCCCGCGCGGGCGGGGGGGGCGCCCCCCCCCGCGGCCCCCCCACCGCGCCCCCCGGCGGGGGGCCCCCCCCCCCACCCCCCAAAACACCCCCCGCCCCCCCCCCCCCCCCCCCCCCCCCCCTCCCTAATATTGGCACCGAGCCTATAGAGAGCGAGGGATTTCAATCGACTTTCCCGGGCTGACGGGCTCGCCCAGGGGTGGGATTTCAGTTCTCCCAGGACCAAGAATAATTCCGAGATCACCATGGGGATCCTGAGCCGGGATCATGGAAGGCATAAAACCTGGAAAGACCCCACGGGTAGAGGCTGCTGTGACTTGTCTCCAGTTCCGAATGCCAGTGGGACAATCGAACTGAGGTATCAGCTATCGGCCCATCATGATCATCCCCAGAAACCTTGCGCTGCTCGCCCTCGGCAGCGCCCAGATATGGACAGCGTCGGCCAGCGAGAGAGCCGAGCCGGCCAAGAGACAGGATGCGGCGCGCAAGTATTGCCCAGGAGGAACATCCATCTGCTTCTCCGAGTATACGGTGGCAACGCACAACATCGTGTACCGTATCGCCATTCCAGATGTCAAGTCGGCGCCGTTCGACATCCTGCTGCAGATCGTGGCGCCCGTCGCAGTGGGATGGGCAGGCCTCGCGTGGGGTGGACAGATGAGCAACAACCCATTGACGTTGGCGTGGGCAAATGGCAAGGCCGCTGTTGTGTCTTCGCGCTTTACCACGTACGTGTCCCATCTCTTCTTCCGGGAACAGAGCTGACGGCAGGAACAACAGTGGCCACAGCTCCCCCGGCGCATATGCCGGCGCAACCTATACAGTGCTTCCCACGACAAACACCAACGCCACACACTGGGAACTTGATGTGCTTTGCCGCGGATGCAGCCAGTGGGCTGGTGGCTCTCTGGACCCGAACGGCGTCAATGCGCTTGCATGGGCGAAAGCCAGCAGGGCCGTCACGACAGCGTCGAGCAACGTCAGCGCCGTCTCCATCCATGACGCGAAGGCCGTCTTTGCGCACGACTTCAGCACTGCCAAGATCCCACAGGGCGTGTTTGACGCGCTGGCCTATGAGCTGTCCGGCCCGGCGCCCTCGTCGTCCGCCGCGGCATCGTCTCCAGTAGCCGTGTCCACGGGCGTCGCAACGCTGCCAGTACCCAAGCCAACTGTTATCTCCACGCGATTGACAGCTCTGCCTCCTGCGCAGTCGTCGGCGCCTGCGGTTGTATCCACCCGGGTCACTCAGCTTCCTCCCAAGCCAGAGACGTCAACCGTGTTTGTGATCCCCGACCAGCCGAGCCCGACAACGCCCATTGTTGTGTCGACGCGCGTTACTCAGCTTCCCCCGAAGCCGACCAGCCCTGGCATTGTGACCGTTACCGTTACGCGCGAGCCGTCACCGGTTCCGACTACGGCCCAAGCTCCGGCGCCTGTATTCACTCCGCCTTGGCTGGGAGGAGGTCCGCCATGGAGGGGAGGTCGGCCGCCGTGGAGGGGAGGACGCCCTTGGGAGGTGGAGCAAGAGTCTAAGTAGGAGCTGAAGTAGGGTCGCAGTCGCAGGGGATGGTGTCGACGGCGAGATAGAGCTTGGGGGGCTTTAGAGGCCCAGTCAGGAGGCGAACCTTTGCATTAACGGGAGGGGATAGGAGGATGCTACTCGGGTAGCCGTTAGCAATACGTACCTGTAGGCTAGTTCCATATGCATTTTCTTCTTGTCGCAACAATGATGGGATTCTCGTGACCTTTCAGGGGGGTGCTCAGTAACATGCTGTAATTATTTTCCTTGGCGGCATATTCCGTCCAGCAGAGACCAAGACTGCCAGCCCCCTAGTTCTAATACCTAACTCCCTTAAAAAGTCGCAACTGCCAGGAGCCGGCTAAAAAAATGCCTAATGAATTTGCGGGCGATATGCCTGAGGCGAAATGAAGCGGGGCAGGAGGTCTTGCCACTTGCCGACTGGAATTACAGCACCACCATCACTAATTACACCTCAGCCGCCAGCGACCTTCACCCTCCCCCAAACACTTTACCGCATGCAAGGCACCGGAAATCTCCCGAGTCTTCCCACTACCCTCTCTACGCGTCATCATCTACGAAGCCGTGGATATCCCATACAAGACTGCATCCCTGCCTCGGAACAATACCTCCCCCTGAAGCGCCATTGGATAGCATCCTAGGCCCCTCGACGACCATTACGAGATTGACCACCTATAAACGGCAGTTCTCGTGTGCCATCTGGCTTTGAAAACCCAGGCAGGAACCGCTCTATTTAATCAAGATGCCCTTACCGCCGCGAGGATGCTCTCCACGGACTTGGAGACCACCACGACGCCCCTGATCTCCTTCGAGCACAAATCTCATCGACATCATGAAGCTCAACGCCGTTCTCTTGGCTAGCGCCTCCCTCGCCGCCTCGTCATCCGCTGCTGGCTGCACCAGAGACTTCCTCCTCGACGCCACCGCCAGATACGTGGCAGCCCAGACTGCAGGCCAAGCGGCTGCCTTGTCGGCCCTCACGTCTAGCAGCTTGAACTATACCGAGAGCGACAAGACGGTTGACATCAAGACAGGCATTCTTTCTCATGCCATGAAGATTGACCACAGCCGCAGCTTCCATGACACAACCGCGTGCGCCACCTTCACCGAGCTCATCGTCACGGACCCGGCCAAGCCCTATGTCATCGGCACACGCATGGTTTTTACAGACGGTAAAGCAAGCCTGATTGAGACGATTGCCACCAAGCCAGGCGATTGGGCCTTCAACGCCACAGGATATTTGCACTGGTGGGTCTAGACAAACGCCCTTCAAGACGAGGAGAATAAAGGGTGAAGCAAGCAAACTGACAATGCTCTCCAGGAACTCATTGGAGAAGTGGGACCCCATTCTCGTCGAGAAGCGAGACACGAGGGCTGTCATCAAAGCCGCGGGCGATGCCTACTTTGAGCGCTTCCACAACGCCAGCTTCGTCGTGCCCTGGGGAACCCCATGCGCAAGGCTGGAGGGCGGCGCATACACTGGGCAGAGGGACTTGACCATCAACTCGTGCGACCTCGGTCTGCCATCGACACTTGTCGTAACAAACAGACGATACGTCATTGACGAAGAGATGGGCGCAGTGGCTATCTACCTCGGCTTCCCGGGGCTCGACCGGTCAGTGGGCCAACAACCCATGCCTGACTCGCATCTCTTCCGCGTCGAGGGAGGCAAGATCCGGTACATCCATACAGTATCGACATGCGAGCACGCCGGTTGCGGCATGAGCGGTTCAATGATTCCATCGCGAAGGCGGCAGGTTCCGACTGGAAGATACGACACGCGCAAAAGAAAGCAGACAAATCACTCCACCAACTAAGAACGGCCATGCACAATCACAGCAGCAGCGTCTTCGCGAGCTGAACCGGTCCCTCGAATCTGCCGCATTCGAAGAGGAGGGGAGAAGGGGGGGGGGGGGAGGGCAATTGGCTGCTGGGTGGATGTCCGGGTTCGCCTGGGCACTTCCCAGCGGCTACTGCGGCCCTCCCGGTGGAAGCATGTGGAAAGATGAAAACTGGATTTGGGTGGACGGACTGAAACGACTGCTCGGAACAATCGCGAAGGACTTGCCGCCGCGGCAATGAATGTTCGGGGTTTGGCGAGGTGCTGGGCAAGACCTGCTGACGTACGGGCGTTGGGAGAGACAGCCGAGCTAGTCAGTGCTAATGATGTTGGATTTCTATGGTCTCACTCCACACCTACAATTGAGCTCGGTAGGCGAACCGTGTTCTCGAGGAAGGCGCTACACCTTCAACTACTGCAATGATGACTGGACCAAAGACGTTGTCATCATGGCGTATCTTGGCTGGGAACAGTGGTGGCCATACGGCGCTCTTCAAGAACGACAAATTGAAGAGAAGCAAAATTTCGTTTGCGTTTTGTTTGATCCACACAATGCCAATAATTGGCAAGCTGATCGAATTCCTTCAAACTTTGTCGATTATTTCAAGTGGCAAATACTGTATTGTCTTGTTCCATGCAACGGTTCCTCCCCCCAGCTCCCATCGATGTGACGAGAGCCACCGATACACGTAATACTCGCCAGGAGGCGATTACTAAGTCTTAAGGCTTGATGTGGCGGTCTCCAGCTCCTCCAACGCCAGACGCCCACAGACTGCCTGTTATACTACCTCCATACTCGGGCTTATTCTGCAATGTTTCAACTCAGTGCATGCTCTGATGAGCCATCCCACGGTTCGAGAATGACGAGGACGAGCTGGGGGATGCGACGTGGAGGGGAAACTCGGTTTCGAGCCACATGGCAGCATCTTTCGTCTTGTGTTTGGTTCCTGGCCAGGATGGCGCTCCTTACCGCTCTTCCTGTACATAGTAAGGCCACATGCCCATAACCCTGGGCACACACGATGGCGGCCGCCGGTGCTTCCGAGTTTGAGTTAAGCTCTTCGGCCTTGGGGAAAATCCAGAAAAAGATGCACTACTGCGTGGGATGAGGAGAATACTTATTTAAAGCTGTCCCATCCCACCAACGCTCACCGGAACACTTTGTCCACGTCCGCACCTTCGCACGGTCGGCGCAAGAGCCTGTGAAACTAGCACCAACACGGGTTGTTTGGTTCTTGGTCGAGTGATTGACCGAGGTGCGGTAAGCGTACGGCACAGCACTACTAAGAACACTGTTATCTGGCCACTTAGGGAACATCTTCCATTCACTCCATGCATCATGCATGAATTCCGCATCAGCCAACAGGGAGCCGTTACCAGGTTTTGACCCTCCTGCTCGTGGGGTGGAAAGGCCCGACACAGCCATACATTAGGCCAGCAAGGCGCAGTTATTGGTTGCGCACGATCGGTTTTCTCGTTTGCTGCTGGCACGCAAAAGGCGTTCGAGAAGAAGCTTGGACAGACCCGGGACCCGAGTTTACTCTACATAAGCTGATATAAATCGAAACAAGGGGCCTGGAACGACAGGGGTGTGTGTTGACTTGCTGCTCCGTGATGGCAGGGGCTGCCCAGCCCAGCTTGGGCAGGAGCACCCAGAAGTCGACAAGAGAGACGATCCTCTGGTGCACGTCAGTACATTGCTCGATCTGATGCTGCCTTTTTTTGTCTTTCATAATCCGCCTCGACGTGGATATATTTGAGCTAGGCTGCACCCTGGCTCCTTTCCCTTTCCCAGTCTCCACAGCTGAGAACAGATCGACCCAAGTGTTTTCCTCGAACCACTTCCCGTCTCTTTGCTTTTTATTTCTCCACAAGCATCATCCCACTTTCTTGCATGCTGGGGCTTTATTAGAGTCGCCGCCGGGTTCCCCGCGTTTCTCTGCTTTAGCTGCATCTCAGCATCTTTGGACAGTTGATCTGTCATATTTTGCTCCATCATGGCGGGTCCTCCAGACGCCGTCCCATGCCCGTACCCCGACGAGACCTTTGCTGGACCATTAGTCGGCATCACGGCCTTGCTCCATGTCATCTCGCTACCGCTGTTCGCCGCACGGATCTGGACCCGGACGAGGCCGACTTGGCGGCTGGGTGTTGACGACTACCTGATCATCGTCGCGGTGGTAAAACCTCTCTCCCTTTCCCTTACTCCGTCACGGCCAGCAGACGACTTACAACGGTGTCTTTATTTAGGCTCTCGATATGCTGAACTGGGTGTTGATGCTCGTCAGCGTCTCGCACGGCGTCGGACGCCACAACTGCCACGTCCCCATCAGCGAGCAGGTCCTTGCGGAAAAGTTCCTCTTCTTCAGCCAGCCGTTCTTCCCATGGTGCCTCGCCGCCTCCAAGATGAGCATCGCGTACATGCTGCTCCGCATCCAGCGCGAACGCCGCTGGTGGGTTGCCATTATGTATGGGTCCATGGTGATCAGCGTCGGCATTGCTATCAACGCCAATGCGTTTGTCTTGTCCATGTGCCGTCCGTTGTGGGCTATGTGGGATCACAGTAATCCGGACGCTGTGTGCATGGATCCCAAGAAGGGGCAGATTTCGATCTATGTCTCGGCTGCTTTTACAATCTTGACGGATGTGGTGCTGAGCTTGGCGGTATGTCTTTTGCTCACTTGACAAGGATTGTACCAAGCTGACAATAAGGACCAGCCCCTCACGTTCATCGTCACCATCCAGCGGCCGCTGCGTGAGAAGATTGTCCTTGCATTTGTCATGGGTCTCGGTCTCTTCGCCAGCAGTGCCTCGATTGCAAAGACCTTCAGAGTCAAGGACTACGGGTCGACAGGCGACACTCTAGTGGACACCGTTTCGCTCACCATGTGGAGTGAGCTCGAAGCACAACTTGCCATCATTGCCGCCTGCATCCCAACCCTCAAGCAGCTCTTCGAAAAGACTCTCCGCCGCATCGGCCTGCTCAGCAGCTCGCGCGGAACCGGGTACCCAAGTGGCGGAGGCTACATGAAACAGAACGCCGGTAATGATAACGGCAGTCTCCAGCTCAGCGCACTCAGCCGCGCTTCCAAGCCTTACCCACCCCCCAGCGCGGTAGCCATCACTCCGTCTACTACCAAGCCCAGCGCCACACACCGCGACCTGGAGGACTCAGACTCCGCGTCCATGGAGAGTGAAATTCCCATTATGAAGCCAGGAGATAGCATCGTCAACGAAGGTCGCCATGATGAGACTCAGCGCCGTCATGGAAGAAGTAGCAGCGAGAACAACCACGACTCTAATGCGATTTACTTCAAGACGGCAATCAGGTCCATGTCAGCAAATGGAAGAAGGAGTGGAGACGATGAGCGGTTAGGAGGAATACACAAGTTGACTACGGTAGTGGTGCGCACTGAGACGAAAAATAAGCGGCATGTGGACAATGACGTTGTTTGATGATATATTTACGAGGTTTGGGTTTTATGTCATTGGTTGGTTCTGGACTTTGGGACTCGATGTATTTTGGAGCAGGAAATTATTCAGCAAGGGGTTTTGGTTTCTGGGGTTTCCATGATTACGCTGGGATTGTAATAGTATTTTGTATTTTTTTACTATAGGCCTGAAACCTCTCATCAAATTTCTCATACCTTAGATGAACGGGCACGGCATGACGAATGTTCGTGATCTGAGATGCATTTTGAACCCCCTTTTTTAAATTTTTTTTTTACGCGGCAGCTTCTGCCGGGTCGGTGAGTGGCGAGCCAATGACCCTAACCCTAAAGAGATCCAACTGACTAGACCCAGTACCGAAGTCCAGTTTACGTGCAAACTCAAGTCCAGTATTCGCTTTGCAGTTGGTTTAACTCTTTTTGAACGCCAAAGGCACCTACAGCAGACTTCACTTAGCTACAGTTATTTTATGCATATTCCTACGTCCTATTGTCGCGTTCAACTTTCGACAAGGAGGGGTAATAGCTCGCCCTTCGACGCTACCCCCCCTCATCACCCATAAACCCACCTCCAGAAGGCTGCTGCTAATTAAAAACGCAGCATCGGTCTATCGCTTCCGATCCCGTCGTGACTTCCATCCCATTGCCTGTCCACTACCTTACCTACCTACCTTAGGTAGTAATGGCCTCTAATGCCAACTATTGTATAAAAAAAAAATTCAGTGACAAAAATACGAGTGGGTGAAACACACCACACAACCACAATCGCAACCCCCACCTTGACACATCGATTTCACAGTCAAACAGAAGGATAATGATGGGACCAGATGTTGGGCAGCAAGGGTAGGTACCGAATGGGAGTGAAAAAGGGTAACCAATCACTTGGGCTCAGTTCCGGGTTTTTTTCCGTGGAAAGCTTGGTGTGTGATAACGCGGCACTGTGGCACGTCTGTCTCGTTTCGTTTTCAAGTTCTCCTCTATACGCGTTTTTGCAGATCGCAGGAATTTTGATGTGCAGTGTGCAGTGTGTGTGTGGAGGGGGGGTGGATATGCAGGCCCAGATTTTTTGGGAACAGATGGGTTGCCCGGTTCCTTCTTCTTGGCAGAATATTAGAGTAAATCAAGCCTGAGGGGAAACAGTGCTTTTCAGGTTTGCGGGTTTGTGAGCCAGCCTGCTGTGATCCTTCCCGACCTCCCCCATCTGGTTTTGCGGTTCAGGGGATTTTAGCACGAGACAGGGGTGCCGCCCGCGGCACGGTATGGGCTCTCCCCGACGTGACCAAACGGATTACCGGGTTGGTCATCAATGTCTCTGTGCTAGTTTTGTCCCTTTTGCCAAATGGTGATCTTTTTCCTTTGTCGACGTATACAAGACGCAAGAGATAAGGTCTTGTTGGGGGCGTTTGTAAAGCCTGAAAGCTGAAATTCAAGACAGGGGCGACCCAGCAAGTTCGTCCGGCTCTGTGCGAAATAGGGAGAGCTGCGCGGACCTTTTGCCAGATGCCAAGACTCACTGTGATGTTGACGAGTCGCCTGCAGCTTTGGGCCTTCCCGTCAACGAGAAGGGAGGTTCCGTCTATCGAAGGATTCAGTATGCTGTCTCCATCACTGGCATATACATACACGTATCCATTGAGCAAACACATCTGGGACAATCAAGTACAAGACCTTGCCAAGCCTCCTAATTCTGGCTGCGGCCGTGAGGGGGGGGGTTATGGAACCTGCCGTCGAGCATTCAGGTCTAGGCGGCACAGCACCAGTAGCAGTTGCAGCAGGCCACTGTGGTTTGTCCTCCACAAGACTCATGTCACCCGCATAGAGGGGCAGCAAGAACGTCGTGAAACCTCGCTCAACATGATGATAACGCCGCACGTGGCTGGGACGGGTGGGAAACATCCGCGCCGCCCTTTTTTTCGCTGTGTTTCTAGAGTAAATGCAGGGTGATCACTGTGTCACGTCATCTTTGATCCCACGGCTCAGCTGCCAGCGGTAAGGTAAGTATTCGGGCCGTCCACTTCAAATACCGACGCCAACCCCCCAAAGTTAGAGGAAGTCGGGGAGCCACGACAGCCCACCTGCAAGTTCCAGCGAATATGAGGTACGCAACAGCCTGTCTAGCATACAATTGGGAGGTAAAGGTTTGTGTTGTCTGCCCTTCTTGCTTTCCTCTAGAACTCTCATGGGACAGCTGTTTCCGCTTGAAAGAGAAACGTGCTTGTTCAAGACGGCACGCCATAAACAAAAAAACCCTCAAGTTGGTGCGGGGTTTTTCGTTGCAGAAGCATGGCGGCGGCCCGACAGCAGGGCTTGAACAAACTTGAAGCCGTGCAGCGAGAATACTCTGCATGTCATCTGAGAGCTCTCGTAACGAGCCGCGCCAATGAAGCCCCCCTGAACTAGCTGCATCGTGTCAGCACCTTACTCTGCATGCCAAACAAGGTCAATCATCCATTGATTGGTCCCCTGAAGGAGAGAGTTGCCATAAAGCCTTCGGAGTAATACAAACTCATGCTGTAATTAGCAAGTCAGCCACAGCTGTATGGCCTTTTATTCTCCAGATTTAGTTCACAACTGGAATCAGGGAGGGTGAAGTGGTCCTCAGAAATATTGACCGGTACCTAATCACTGAAGTTTCGCATCACTTGGCTATTGCATATGTTGGCTAGTCCACCAAAAATAAAAATAAACATACGCTCCCCAGGCCCTGGCAGCAACGGGCCCCATTTCTCTCACCTTTCACTCCAAGGTCGCCTGGGTCGGTCACCGCGAGCTAGGTATTTACATAATTAGTTCACATGAATGGCAAACCATGACCACCTTAGTATTCACAAGCTACCGCTAATTAGAAGGACGCAGTGCTTAATTTAAAGATGTGTCTCAATGACGTCCATGGTGGTATCGCATGTGCAAAGCAGCGAAAACCTCCCCCCTGTTATTCAGGCACCCGACTAATGCAACTGCCTATCTGAAAACCAGAACCATTTCCACGCTTCCCATGCCCAACTGTACATCAATTTTGTAGCAGACCGCCACGCCAGAAAGGGCGCGTCAAGAATGACTACCGTTGTAGAGGTGTTGTCGTTGGGAAAGGGAGTCTTCCTTTTTCTTTCTTGTTGTAATTAACCCCAATCGAGAGTTCGGGATGCAGTCACTGTCGATATGATTTCATGGGCAGTCGGACCTATTGGGCAAGGGCCTCGAGCGGAGTAGAATGGGGAGTTGCGACCAACGGGCTTCGGAGACGTTGGATGAAGCCGCTCTACTCTTTTTTCACAGCCCAAGACTGACATGATCACATCGTCTTCACATAGCGCCCGACTTCCCATCCCGGAAGCCCCAACCGGTATCTCAGTCAGAGTTGTTGGCGCGTCCTCTGGCGCACAGCTCTGCTAGCTCAGCGTCCCGGTGTTGCTGATTGCTGTCATGTTTCTGCGAGTCACCATGGCCGCTGGGTTCATCATGGTGCCGTGAGATACTGCTTGTCGGACCAGGCTGGTTGTGTTCCGGGGCGGTTCTCAGTTTGAGCCATCTCGCCGCACCGCAGAAGCAACAAGCAATAAGCAACAACAACGACAGCAACAAGCCATAAGCAACAACAACGACAGCAACAACAACAACGACAGCAACAACAACAACGACAGCAGCAACAACAACCCGTTCGTCGCCGAGGGTATACGGGTCAGGGCGGAGGAGGGCCCTTGCCTGTAAGCCTTTGTGGTCGAAGAAGACGAGCTCTCGCGAGCACTGGTGTTTCTCAGCATCGCAGACGACAACGACAGCAAACCGGCCAGTCGGGAAAGCCTTTACGGCTGAAGCTCTTTATTTTTGCGTCCTCGCGGTGAGTCCGTTCTTAGCCACTCAGCAGGTTGGATGCCAGGCGTCTTGGCAGCGAGCCAGGTCTCAGCTGCCAGTCCAACCACGTGGCGCTGCGGTGACGACCTTATATGCAGGAGACACTGCGGCGATGGTCTTGTGTGCAGGACGGTTTGATGACCCCCTTCAAGGCGGGGTCCTCCGCCCCGAGGTTTCGTTTTCTTGGAACTCGAGATACCGGATGTCTCCTAGTTATGGGTTAGTGACGGGGTCCGGGAGTTGGTGAGAATACAATAGAGAAAAAGGGGTCAGTTCTAACCAGGTTTTTCGTGGCAGCTCAAAAGCGTCGTCTTGGATCTCTTGAGTGGAATGGTCTGGTTTGGGAGTCGAGGGAGTTCTTGAAGAACATTGTGTACAACCCCTCGTCTGTCCAAATCATCAAAAATGGCAGGCCCAAACTAAAAGTAGGGCGCAAATACCCCAAGACTAGCAAGTGCACAGCACCTACGCCGAGGCCACAGGGGGCCCGCAGTTACGACTTGGGGGGGGGAGTACCTTCGCGGGGGGTTCTATCACCTAATAGCTGTAGCCTTGTAGAAGAGGATGGGAGCTTTCCTGGCTTCGCATCTCCGCCTTGGCACAGGAGCACTCCAAATCTCCAAAGCTCGCCGCCGGCTTGTCCGATGACACCATCGCTCCCATCAAACCCTCACCTTCAGCTCTGCCGGCACCTCGGGAATCATCCTTCTTCTCCCAGTCAAAATGCAGCTCAAGTCCGCACTTTTGGCTATGTCGGCCGTCGTCGGTTGCACTGTCAGCCCAGCCGCCCTTGAGAGCCGCGTCCCACTCATGGCCATCTTCCGCGCCTCTACAACCGCCCAATGTCCGCTCACGCCCGAGACATCGGACTTTCATCATCAAATCGGCCTGTCTCTAGGACCCAACGGCACGTCGTGTCGGAGATTCTACAGCAACATCACATACGCCGCCATCAACGTCGAATACTGGGACCCAAAATGCATCATGGTCATGCACAACACGCTTGATTGCAGCGACCCCGGCATCATCTCGGGAACCGGTTGCTGGATCCCGGAGGGCGGTATCAAGGCTTTCAAGGGAACGTGTCCGTACTGGGACTGGTAGTTGACGAAACTCATGCGAGTTTGGATGTGGTTGGACCGTTGGAGTACAGTCCGAATCTGTTGGGAAAGGGGAACATCTCCGCTCCGGCTCGAGGGAATGAATTTAGACCCAACAGAAAACTTGATCAACGATCGAATGCCCCCTTGTCCGTGTGAATGGCTGTTTCTGGGGAGCGGGAAGTGTAAGCAGTATGAAGTCCAGCCATTTCTGTCATTGGATGTGATTGCGGAGTTCAAGTTGCTTGCATAACCCGAATGCCCCGTTCAGGATTTGTAACTACTGCATTTGCTGGAAAGATGGTGGGGCGGCATCTTCAGCGTTCTGGCTCTCTGTACTACCCTTGGAACCTCTGAACATTCAGCCTCGACGTCATGGCCCATGCTGTGTGCCTCGTAAATCAGGCCAAGAGTGACCAATCTGAAGACGCCATCGCGCCCCATGACACACACCACGCCGACGACTCACGATGCGACGCTAGAAAAGGTGGCTGGAGGCTGTGTCTTAGGGTCGCTGTCGTGTATCGGGTTTGGCCGCATTTGCGAGCCAGAGGGTGTAATTATATAGGAGCCTTGCTTTCCTGTCAGTTACCTCTACAGTTCCACCCCAGCATAGCCAGTACCTCTTTACTTGTTTGTATCCTGCAAAAGCAAAAGCAAGATGAAGGTCCTGACAGCTCGGGCCGTCGTTCATAGTGTGCTCGGTCTTCTGTTGCTGTGGTCTCGTACAACTGAGGCCCAGCCGCATCCCGGGCGGAGATGGCGCCGGTGTGAACATTGTGGACATGGAACAGGGATGGAATCTCAACGGCATGCATGATGCCAAAAACACGAACCAACCGCCTGGTCTCAGTTCCGCCACCAGCATGCTGGGGATCCGGTGGAGGAATGCGTCTGGGCCACTAAGTCTAACATCAGGAATTCGCGGGGCCCCGGAAGTTCCCACGGCCTGCAATTTCTTGGGCTCGCCCTAAGCCCGTCGCGACGCCTCTCGGGCCTTCCAGTCAATGAACGGCTCTCTTTTTTGCGGGTCGCCGCCTCATTCCAGCGGGAGGCGGAAGCAGGGCCTACCACTGGACGCGCTGAGGCAGCGGGCTGCAGCAGCGCAGACCAACATCACCTTCATCGGCTGTCGTGAAACTAAACCGGAGAAGAGGAAAAAGAGGAGGACGGAACTTACCGTCGCCTCTGAGCCTGTTGGGCCAGGTTGAGGAATACCTACATAAATCGTGTCAGGCTCGCCGTTCATCGTCGCCGTACTTTCTGTCTCCAAGACACCTGGGCTCAGTCAGTTGAGCTCCGCGGATCGAGCAATGCATACAACCCCCCCACGCCGTGTTTAGGATGAAGGTCGTCAGTCTCATCTTGGCCTCTGCTGGTCTCGCAGCGGGGCTCCCCTCAGTCGACGCGAGCCGTAGGGCGGAGTTGGGTCACCACTTCGTCGCCCGGGACACGGATCCTAGCATCTTCTCGCAGCTGGCCCCCCAGCTTTCGCCTGGTGCCGCGATAATCCTGCCGGACGACCCTCTGTTCTCGACGCATCAGAGATGGCAGGCTTTCTCGAGTCCGACTTACTCAGTTGTTGTGGAAGTCGCTACTGAGGCGGATGTCGGGACAGTGGTACGTGACATGCATACTGGCACGAGATCTCGTGGACTCACAGGGACCGTCAGGTGTGTTTCGCAAACAACCATTCGCTCCCCTTCCTCGCGGTTGATGGAGCCCACGGACACATCTCCACGCTGGGACGGATGCAGGGCGGTATCGCCATCTCGTTCCGGAAGATGAAAGGTGTCCAGATCAGTCCCAGCGGCGACTACGCCGAGCTGCAGCCCGGCCTCACTAACGGCGACCTAATCCGCTCTCTGTGGGCCCAGGGCAAGCAGACGGTGACCGGCAACTGCCTGTGCACCGGCATTATGGGCATTATGCTCGGGGGCGGCCACGGCTACCTGCAGGGCCTGTTCGGTCTCCTCGCCGACTAGATCCTCGAGGCCCGCATCGTGCTCGCCGATGGTAGCTCGGTCGTCGCGTCGCCGCGCTCGAACAAGGACCTGTTCTGGGCCCTAGGCGGTGCTGGCCATAACTTCGGCATTGTGACCGGGCTCAAGTACAAGGTCTACGACCGTATCGCCGATTGGTCCGAGATCAACTTCATCTTTACCCAGGACAAGCTCGAGCAGCTGTTTGAGCTGTCGAACAACTATATCGACGAGGCTAACCACCCCTCGCAGCTGATTTTGTGGTATACCTTTATGCGACGGCCCGACATCGATCCCGCCAGTGTAGGTTCCTTTTGTTTCATTTTTCTTTCTTTTGCAAACTCCATCCCGCCACGCCCACTGACCGCCTTCCAGGCGGTAGTAAGCATGCTTATGCTTTATGCCGGCCCGTCCTCCTCACTCGAGGCCTTCGCCGCGCCCTTCCGCGCCCTTGGTCCGGCGCGCGAGCAAGCCTACGCCGAGGTCGCCTACCCGGACCTGTTCACGATCAACCGCAACGACGAGTCCAGCTTCCCGACCTGCGGCAAGGGCATCTACCGCCACATGATGCCGACGTATCTGGCGCAGCACAACACGACCTCGCTGCGCGCCGTGCACGGCATCTTCGACAGCGTCACAAGCCGGTACCCCACCGTTGCCCTGACCTCCGTCTACATCGTGGAGGGCTACTCGCAGCAGGCCGTGACGGCCGTGCAGGGCCACGACACCGCGACGCCGTACCGCGCGTACCCTTTGCTCACGTGTGTATCCTCCTTCCCATCCATCATTGCAAACATGGACTGATTGCCGTACATGCAGATCACCGGTATGGGGCTACACCGACGCTTCCTTCTCGGCCGACATCATCGCCGCGTCGAAGGAGATGCGCAGCGCCATGGTGGCGGGCAGCGGAGAGCACAAGCCGCGGCTGCGCGCCTACGTTAACTACGGGTTTGGCGACGAGACGCTGGACGAGCTGTATGGCGGGGCAGACGAACCGTGGAGGGTGGAGCGGCTGAGGACACTGAAGAAGCAGTATGATCCTGAGGGCAGGTTCAGCTTCTACGCCGGCATTGATCCGAAGCCGGAGAAAGGTTGAGGGGGTGGATTTGAAGGTAGTTGTGTGGCGTGTTCGAATCAGATATAAAAGTATCAAGCCTGTTTTTTTTTGTGGGGGGGGGGGGGGGGGGGGGCTGAGAGTACGGGCTTGGAGCATAAAGAGGAGCGCGTGCCCGTAGAGTTGAGAGCCAGAGATCAGTGTTGCCAATGCATCATACCTGCCCATCATCAACCTCGCGACTATTGTGTACCACTCTTGTCACCCTGGCTACCAACCCCTCTTACACTATTGGCGCAACCCGCTGTGATACAATTCCCTCCTCCCTATGGCCTTGCCCCGAGGCCGCCCAGAGCCAGAACGATCATAAGCCTACCCCCTTGAACGGTTACGGGCTATTTAATCCTCTATTTGGTGGCTTTTGAGTAGTTACGAGCTACTCTAAAGGACTAAGCCCAGCGTCCGCGAGCCCTGCCGAGTCTTATAATACTGTTCAGAGTACGTATTGTGAAAGCATCCTTATAATTTTACCGCTATTTTGAAACTATAGCAAATATAGCCGGGGTAGCCCAAAAAACAGCCTCTTGCTTAGCCTAGCTTAGCTTAAAGCAATAACCACTTAGCTCCGAAGGAGGAAATAGAAATTATCTTTGTTAATTTTAGGGTTATGCAATAGCTGTTTCTTTGTCCATTAATGTCCTCGAAAACTTTCGCCCCTTCCATCTTCTCTCTTCAGCCTTGCTTTCTATCCCCTTAATGCAGTCCAAGGTATTCTTTCTCTTTCCATCTCGCCCCTGGTTGACTGTGGTCAGTGTTGACAAGTGGCCCATTCCAGATCGAAGTCTTTATCGATTCCTCGGTCCTTGACCTTGAGCAGAAGAAGCTATCACGCAACGCAAGGCCGCAGCGGTGGTCAAACAACCACGGGCTATTCACATTGCCAGACAACAAGTAGCTGTTTCCATTGTCATGAACCCGAGCTGAGCGTATGACCCGGATCAACTCTCGACTTCAAGTTCGTCAAACGAAGGTTGGATTGAACGCAATACATTGGCAGCCTTGACCTTGGGGGTCCCTCCCTTGATCCTCCCGCGGAAGCAACGCTAAGTTGCTCTTCCGATTCTCTAAGCAGCCCATGTACGAGAAGTTTCAGAAGAGCCGGCCATTGCGTGTGGGCCATCCCCAAGGCTGGCTCCAACAAACCTACTTCATCAAGACACCAACGCGCTTCCTATCTCCCAAGGACCAGTCTGCCCTAACTCGGCAATGCCGTGCATCGACCACAGCAAGCCCACTCTTGTCCACAATATAATGCGGCGACATAGCCAGCATCGATGCCTTGAGCACGGCGGCCCCTGAACCCCCCGGCTTCGGAATCCGCGCCTATTCCAGGTCTGGACGAATGGACCTCTAAAGTCTATGCTCGCGTCGCACGACACGACAAGCAGCACACGGTCACCGACGGCGTCCAGCGCAATGGTGGTCGTCCCACCACTCCTCACTTTGGAGGTGGCGGGAGCGTCCTTGCTCTCCTCGACCACGATGCGGCCCTTTCTCCGCACCTAGGATGGAAGGAAGTGGATGGAAGAAAATGAAAACACCGAGGAAAATAGGATTTGATGGTTCGTCAGGTTCTCCGTTTCAAGAACAACATGTCTTCGATTTACTGACCTGTTGCTCAGACATTCAGTCTCGATTCTTCATGTTCGGCTGATCTGTGGTTGCGCGGACGACTGCGGCCAAGATCAAATTCATCGATATCAAGAATCACTACTCGCACCTCTGTTTGCGCGCCCATTATCTTCCTTGAATGGAGTAGCTGTTTCTCGGGCCCCGTACAGCCTAAACTCCTGTCTTCAGATGGCCTTTCTCTTCCCTTTCGCACGGAGTATCAGGCCTCTGGCTACTTCTGAGTACTAGCCGCGTGTGGCCCTTGAGAATGTTGGCACAACGAGATTGCTGGGGTCTCTAGCTTGCTTTCTTTCTTTTGTAATCGTTTCCTTCTTGTATATTCCTTTTTGTATATTCATTCTTGTATATTCATTCTTGTATGTTCTTTTTTGTATTTCTCTTCCTGTATTTTTCTTCTTGTATCTTTTTTCTTGTATTCTTTCTTGTATTCCTCCTTGTATTCCTCCTCGTATTCTTTCCTGTATTCTCTTCGTTCCTGTATTTGCTTCTCTTCTCTTTGGTTTTTTGGGCTAATCCGTGTTGCACCTTATAAGAAACAAACTGGAGGGGCTTGCTCGCCCCTCCCTCCCTCCCATCAGCTTCCCCCCTTAGGATGGAGCACCTCTCTCCATTCCCCAAGCTCTCTATCAAGGCAACTTCGCGCAGACATGATGGAATTCGTTTACATCGACATCGACGGACGACGACACCGTGCTAAATACCCCATCGGAATCTTGCTTCGCGATGGCCGACGAAACACGCCGTTCGAATCTAGTTCCATGGTGGCCGGCACAAGAGGCAAGCGACGGGCGAGGTGGATCGAGGGCAATAGCTTGGATGATGAGGATAGGGGGTCCTGTTTCATGGCAGCTGTCATCTGCGACATCGTTGGACTTTAGTTAACCTCTCCTTATTTTATGCTTCTTCACCCCTTTCTTGATACACACCTCTTGAGGTTCCAGTCCTAAGGTTCTTGTGAAGCTGGCCGAGCATTGGTTACCGTACCGACGATATGGGCGACGGCTACCCAGAGATTGCAAAGAATCACGGCGTGGGCGGCGCAATATTGCCTCTGAGTCTCGTGGCTGGATTTGCGAATACCAGCTCACTAATTCCCCATGCACATGGGTGGCCAAGCTGCCGACGCGCAGCTTTGTGCTGGCTGCTGCTGGGATCTGCACCCTGAACGACCGGGAAGGCCAGTGTGAGCAGAGAACGTTGAGCTGCCAGCCGTACCCCAAAGCCCCACCCTGCCTTGCGACTCAACAGTGGACGCTCGGTCGTCGCAGAGGGGGAAGGTGAACACGATGTATTGGTGGCACTGCAACCGGCGGTTTGTGAGACAACTGTGGCAGAGAGCCGCCACCCACCCTCCCCTGCCCTGACGACGATGACAATGGCCAGCCGAGCCTCATGATTGCGGCCGGCAGAGAAAACAGCCACCTCATGGTCGTGGTCGAGCAGGACAGCAAGCTGGAAGAGGGTACGCAACCGGACCCCCTCACTGCCAATCCTGCTTTTCGACAGAGTTCAAACGTTCCACCTTCCATGCTCAGTTTCCAGCCGTGTTTGGCCCAGTGTCTGTTTTGCTGTCACCTGCTTCGGCATCTCACGAAAAGCCACTTGCCTCGACGCGGTTTCAAGGCGGTAACTGACACACTCTACTTTTCGCGCCCTTCCACAAGCTTGTTGGGAGATCACATTAGGATTTGGCTTCTGCTTCAAGGTATTCCAAGCTCAACGACCACCTTATAACATCCAGTCGGCTTACTTCCATGGCAGAAAACTGGGCCAAGAAGGCCATCCCCATAACACTTCTTCTCTAGGGCTTTCAGGGTTATCTTTTGTTCCTCTTCTCTCTTGGGCAGTTGCCGTCTCTCAGGTCAGGGACTACTGAGGTAGTCATGACTTGGCCGTGATGGGCTAGGGAAGGGATTACGACGGCGGCGTAACAAAAAAAAACCGAACCAGCGTCAGTAGGACAGATCAACCCCAAGATGCATAGCTGTCCACTATTTCTCCTTGATGCTATATTTTCCCCTTCATCTTGCTCTTTTCTGAGTAAGTTTGCGAGGTTGAGGTCCCGCGAGACCGCCAACAGCCTGGACTTCCTCCAGCTATTCTGAAACCTTGCTACCTATTCTATTTGGTTCTTTGGCAGCTGTATTTCTGCTTCGCTTCATTTCTAAGCCGTTCTGCCCCCGCTAGTGATCCTGGAAGCATCGAGCCGCGGGAAATTTGCTATCTACCGGCGTGCTTGACCCTTGAGATGAAAACAGACAAAGGAGAAGGCCGCAACACAATGGCGGAAACCTGATAAGCTTTGGGGGCTTATTCACAACCCGGCCGACCTGGCCTTTCCCTAACTCGGTTGAGTCACCTGTGAGGTCATTTCAATAGGGAACAATCAGCAGTCGGGATCAGGTGAGTGCAGATAAGGCTTGTGTGGTAGCA
Organism: Lasiosphaeriaceae sp. G1095; assembly: GCA_027569635.1. Taxonomy (NCBI): domain Eukaryota; kingdom Fungi; phylum Ascomycota; class Sordariomycetes; order Sordariales; family Lasiosphaeriaceae; species Lasiosphaeriaceae sp. G1095. The sequence continues at coordinate 10,945 of JAPDFK010000462.1, read as the reverse complement.
GTCTGGCAGCGAAAATGCCAGCTTCGTCTCATCTTCGAATACCTTCACATCACTAACGTGGCCTATTGTCTGCCCCACTAGTTGATTAGCTATTTTCCTGCACTCAACACGGCACGCAACACGGGCCACCTCTAGCAGTATATATTTGGCTCCTAAATCTTTTCCTCTTCTTCTCTTTTCCTCCTACTTCTCACCACATCTTGAACTCGTCGACGAGCCGCTTGCACCACCACAAAGGCCATTGTCACCTCCAGTCACCACTCCCACGTCTTCAAGAAAAGATAGCCAATCCATCTCCCTTGAGAAGTATGATTATTCTTCAGATATATCTTTGTCGCCGCGCCTGATCCTCCGTCCTTCCTTTGCATTGCTTCTGTCCTGCCTCGTCACCCCGGCCGCTCCCACACACTTCCTTCACATTCTGCCTGCTCTCTTTGTGTCAGCATGCTAACAGCGCCGTCAGCAGATACTGCAGCGAACGACCATGGCGGATAATCCCCGCCAACCCTCGCCGGCCAAGGGTGCCGGCCAAGACACCACCCAGCCTCCCGCCGCCTCTGCCGCCCAGTCTGCTCCATCGTCGTCGTCGTCGGCTCCATCGTCGGCTCGCCGGTCTGCTCCGCCGCCAGCATCTCGGCCTGCCCCTTCGTCGGCCTCCTCGTCTGGTCCGCGTCCTGGACTCTGGTCCAGCTCTCACCCTGGCCCTGCCACTGGGTTTCTGCCTGTTGCCCAGGTTGGTTCCCGCCCCGCTGCTGGGCAGCGATACCCTCCAGTTGCCCATGGCAGCTACACCCTGGCGCCTGGTCTGTCGACCACCGAGCCACGGGGGAATTACCCCCGTTTCAACCCAAACGCGCCGCCGTATATCCCGGCCGTGTGGCCCAGCCAGCATTACACTGGCATCAACTGGCAGGACTTGTCCAGCTTGACTGGATTCCCGCCCCAGGATCCTCGTCGGCCTCAACCCGCTGCTGCTGGAGCCCAGGTGCTGGGTAGCCAGGACGACCAGCATGGTACCCTCCATCACACACAGTCCCAGAGCCTCTACGACACTAGGTCTTTGGGCTTCCCTCAGCAGCCCCTTGGCACGCTCGTTCCATACCACTCCCAGTACTTCAATGCTGGAACTTCGAACCCGGCACCGCAGGCCGGATATCATGCAGGCGGCGGATATGATCTTTACCCTTCGGCGTCGGCCCCTCAGCAGCATTCCACTCCGGTTAGTGTTGGTCCTTGCCCTCGCGAGCAACCCAACACGGGTAGCAGCAATGCTCTCGTCCAGGCTCAACCTACCACTTCGAACATTGCTCTGCGGTCGGGAAACAGTGTCGCCGCTCGGGTCCAACCCGCTTCGCCGTCCCACTTTGTGTATTACAACATGCATGACACAAATGAGCCGGCATCGACGTCCTCAGAGCTGGTTCCCCTGAGACAAGCGGGAACCCAGGTGGCGATTCCTCGAAATCGCGAGCGATTCCACCCTATGGAAATGGCCAAGAGGTGGCTGGGCGAGGCAGGGTACAAGCAACAGCGGACCCCAGAGGAAATGGCTCTGCGGCGTCAGCTGCGCGTCTCGGACAATTACCTCGGCGACCCGTCGCTGAGGAACAACCAGTCGGCTGACATTCCCGACCAGGATAACTGTTCCTTCTACATCACGAACTTGCCCCCGGACGTCAACGCACACATGCTGCTCAGCCAGATCCGCGACATTGGCAGAATCTTCGGGTTGCACATCAACGCCCCCAACGAGGATCACGAGACTTCGGCCGCCAAGCTCAGCTTCTTCACCAAGGAGGATGCCCAGGCCTTCCGGGCCAGGTACCCGCGGTTCTCCAGGCAGCGAGCCTCAAGACTGATGGTCGGCGGGTACGCCGCTGTCATCATGCGAGATCGTATCAGGCTTGCAGAGCAGGACCTTGCCCAGCACTATAGCCGGTGCATCCTGATCAGGGGCCCTCCCGACATCGTCAACATGGAGACGCTGGGAGCCATATTCCAGTCCTGGTGCTTCTTCTACCTGGACGAGATCATCGAGTGGTACTCGAGCCCGGAGCGGAACATTGCCGAGATGGAGTGGCGTTTCGGCTGTTACTTCTGCCAAGCCCAGTCGGCATACCAGGGCATCAGGCGCAACTTGCGCCATCTGGGTGTCACGGTAGAATTTGTCCGTGACCCGTGCGATCGAGATCGCGACGAGGATCCTGCGGCTCTGTTTGGCCCGGTCCCCATGGCAGCTCCGTTGTTGGCGCCACCACCGCCCATGTTCAACCCCTACAACCCGTGGGAGACTATGGCTAGCCCATCTCCTGTACCTCTCCCAGCCATTGGACCAGCTCAGCCGCAAGGTGATCAGGCGGGTCTGGGAGGTCACGGTGGCTACCGAGGCGGTCGGCCTAGCGGCACTCACGCTGGTTATATTGGCCAGGGTTCACCAGGACGATGCGCAGGCCGAGGACGAACTCAGCACGGCCAAGCCGACGATGAAGATGATGGAGAGTACGGAGCCTTTTCAGGCACTGGAAATCAGGGAGGCCACGGAAGCATTGGCGGTCGTTCAGGATATGGACGAGGGGGCGGAAATCAGGGACCTTCGGGACCTCAAAACTGAGCCACCCAGACGGGGAACTCTCAAATCGTTTGGCGAAGCGGCGAAAAGCACTTGAAAACGACTCGGCGAACCCAGCGCAGAATCACTGGCGAATATCACGAATCAACAATTGAGCTGAAATGGCACTTGCCGTTCAATCAATCAATACCAGTATCTGAAATATTTCCTGGGCGGCGACCATGGACGGACGTTGTTGCCTCGGCGTCAAATTTCACAAATGCAATCATCATCAGTCTTGTCAGTCACTTTCGACTTTTCTTTTCAGGGGCGGGTGTTATGTTCCTACCTAATAAATCATCATAATTACATACTTGGGAATCCCTGGGCGGCAAATCACGCGTCACCCAGTCATCCACTCCCACTACGAATCAACTTCGCCTTGGCTAGCCTTTCAGGCTATGTACCAGGCTCTTCTTTCTTGGCAGCCAAAGTACGCAAATTTGCAGAAATTGCCCCTTGGGAGGTAAATTAGAGTTGTCACCCAGTCACCAACCCCCATTCACAATCAGCTTTGTCTTGGCCAGTCCTTCCGACTGTGTTCCGGGCCCTTCTGGCATCAAAAGTACGCAAATCAGCCGAAATTACCGCCGAATCCACATAGCAATGAGATAGATTTAGTTGTATTATTAGTAGATAGGTAGCAATCGATCCTTTTCGATGTATAATTTCTATTGGGCTACTTGTGACGTTGTCTGCAAAGTTGTGGTCCCAGTAAGACATGTGATTCCAGGCCATAGTAAAGTCAAAAAGCAAATACCAAGGGAAAAATTCATGTCAAGGCCAGCCAAAAAATGCGAGTAAATTAAGTCAAATCAAATTAGCAGATACTTTACTTGAAGTGGGCTAGTTGTATCTCGTTGCTGCGTTGTTATAATTGAATCTAATTAAATATAATATCATCTTCTCCTCGACTTGATGTTGCGGTGGCCTCCCATGCTCGTAGCCTGCCAGATACCTAGATCCCTGTACCGCTGGACTGCAAGAAGAGGTACTGTACCTGAGAGCCAAGCAGCATGGTCGCGTATGGATGATCTGACGGCATGGCAACTGCCACACTCTTTTACACGAAAAGTGGGGGAAATGTGTTATCGCATACATGCCACAAAGGATTACTCTTGTTCCGGTTAAAAAAAAAATAAAGCAAGTTATTCAAACTACTAAATTCACCATTGTTCTAAATCAAATTGCCTCATAGTAGGTCCAACAAGTCAAGTTAAGGGCTCGATTTGCTTTCCTTGTCTTACTGGGAGCGCTGGCGAGGAGTGGCTCATGACGCGTCAGTCCTTTGAGGCCCAACTTTCAGATTAATTTGCCTGCCTTGCGAGCGAGAACATTCTAGACAGCGAGTGGGTGTGGTGCCAAGAGGGAAAGAAGGAGAGATAAGCCCTGTGTATCCCGCCTTGGGAAAGAGCTGCCTACCCCTCCTTGGCTCGTGTGTTAGATGAAACTTAAGCCTGGCCCCCTCCCTCCCTCCGTCCCTCATTTTCTTCCTCACTTCTTCTCTCTTCATTCAGGCGTGTGGTCATCAACCCTAGGCAATCCGCCCAAAATGTTCTTTCGCTTTTTCCCTTTTCACCTCTCCTTCGTGGAAGCGTCACCATCCTGACGCCTCCACGAACGCTCTCATACGGGCTTCCTCGAAAAAGAGTTTTCGTTGTTGTGCTAGTCGACTGCTGGCTCGTAAGTAATTTGGTTCTATCTTCTTCATCGTGAACTGTGTTGCCATTGCCATCATGGCCATCAATCCACAATCATCTCCAGCAGCCCCGCCACCAGACCCATCCCTTCCATCAGCCCATCATCAACTCCAAACCCCCACAGCCTCCATTGCCCGAGCTACTTTGGTCATTCCACCGGCACGCCATCATGCCCAACCCCGCCTTCTCCGGGCCCATGGTGCTACGGTTTCCCCAGCATCCCCAGAAACCACAGAGCCTTCATAGCCTCCAGTGGTTACATCATCCAATCATTGACTCCTTTGCCTCCATCACCTCGACTAGTTCATCCATACCTCCAGGTTAACTAACTTTGTTCTTTTGTCATAGATGGTTGGGGGTAACACCCCCAACAAGAAGCGTCCGGAGTACATGTTGAAGGCCAAGCAACTCGACTACGAGATGAACATTCTGCAGCGAGTCTCGAAGCCGGTGACGCCACCTCCAAAGGGGAGAAAGCTGGCGACGTCCCCTAAGACCTCCGGAGACAATGTTTCGGTTGTTCCAGAGCATCATCGACTGCGGGAAGAAGCCTGGCACAATTGTCTTGACGAGTGGCAATATGGCCCATGCGGGGAGCTGTCTAAAGCAGATGGTTAGTTTCTCCAGTCACGCGCTTGAGATGATCTCCGGGTCCTAATCTCAATCTGCTCCCTAGATACCGTCCAGCCCGAGCGTTCTCATGATCATTCCCGGCGTGATGAGCTTTGGCCATCCCACCCCTTCATTCCTAATCGCCGCTCAGGGGGCGCAACATATTTCGCCATCCGGCTCACGTTATCATTTCTGGAAACATAACTCCACTGTAGTACCGCTTCTTGGACCAAAGCTTCTTCGCCTGCCTTACCAGCAATTCTATTTCCAACATTTTCACCCGCACTATGAGCATTCCAGGCAAGGACATGGTGTTACCGGCGGCTGCTCGAATCCGTTTGAGGAACTTTTGGGCTCTCTTCACTCCATCGGACCTCAAGGAACCACCATTGAGTATGGGGACTTGTGATTGGTGTTCGATTTCGGTAAGTTGTCCATGCACCAAACATCCCTCGATCTGGCGACAGCGTCTTGTGAATTGAGATTAACGTCCTGTATTTCTCAGAAACGAGGGGATGCGGGTGGTCGGTCGCCACTCCCTGGACGTGGACAAGACCCTTTCTTTCAATACCTTCAATCCATCCACGCATCCTCCTTAGTCGGCATCCCATCCCAAGAAATGGCCTCAACAGAAGTGCCAGGATTGGTACCTGATTCTCCAGCTCGCTGCTCGTCAATAACCAATCTTGATAACTTTCAGAGCTCTCTGCATTGGATCCGCCAACCCAGGTGCCATCAGAGACGAGAACGTTAGCCCTTCCACTCTGCTGCTTTTGGTGTTGCTACCAGCTCAGGCCTTTATCTTTGACCCTGCCGTCCCACAGGGAAGGTTGGCGACTTTTTCCATGCTCTCCGGCCGAGAAGCTCGCTGTTTGCACTCGCAGACCCTCGTTCTCGATCTTGCCATCAATTTGGGCCATCAATCCGCCATTGTCTCTCGCAGCGAGCTCGGCATAGCCTCCGTCTCCCACAGCTTTCCCTTGTGCCACAAGACTCTTATTACTAGCAACTCGTCGATGTCGTCCTCCACAATTTCGTCTTTGCTGCAAACGGCCGTCATTGTCACATTTTCAATGACACATTCCGCCGCCCCCCTCGCACCGTGGTTGCGTCCTCGATTTCAGTCTACATCCAAGATTGGTACGACCGTCACGTCCCAGAACGAGCTCTCCAATCTGCAAACTTAGAGGCTTATGCTCTGAACAACGGCCACAAGGAGAGATGGCAGTAACAACGGCCAACAAGGAAAGGAAATGCAGCCGAACAGACTTGGTCTGTACCTTTCCCTCCTCCATCCAGGGGCACGGCGTCTTTGAGGTTTCCCAAGAAGCTGAATCGATCGATAAGTTCCACCGTCTTCTCCACAACCACGACGGGCGAGCGGGCCGAGTCTGCTGGGAGGATGTCCGGGTACGCCTGGGCACCTCTCGGCGGGCGAGGCCCTGCACCACCATGACGGATAACCCCCGCCAAATCACATCGCATCGGACGTTTTGCGTCACAACACCGCATAGAGACTCCCCACCACGATGTCTTTGAGGTTTCCCAAGAAGCTAAATCGACCGACGAGTTCCACCGTCTTCCCCACGACCAGGACGGGCGGGAGGGCCGGGGAGTTGCTGGGCGGATGTCCGGGTTCGCCTGGGCACCACCCCGCGGCTCTTGCGGCCCTCCCAGCAGAGTGACCACTCCCCAGCGCGGCGGCCCAGCTGGAGGTTCCTCCGGTTCTCCCCGGTGCTATGCAGGTGCGACCAATTTTCCAGTTCGGAGCCGCACCCAGCTCCAGCTGTTGAACACCGAAGTTAAGATCTTCATCCCCGGATCCGCGGCCGATGTTGCGTTTGCTGGATATGGTTCAACTGCTGCTCTGCTGTCTCACATCCAAGGCATGAAGGACGAGGCAGGCTACCGGGTCTTGAGCCAAGAACTGGGCGCGATTGGTACCATCAAGCCCATCTTTGGTGGGGACGAGCAAACCAAGAAAGACCTGGAGAAGTTCACGAGCTGCCGGAACGCCCAGGGCATGAAGGAATGACGGGCTTTCTCAGGCCCATAGCCGAGCTTTTTCGAACTGGAGCTTGCGGCATTCCAAGTTCCCATCATACGAATCACTCGGCACCAGTTTTTGCTCTTCTCGGCTCCTGTGGTTTACTCGGGCTAAACAAATTTTCAGTACCTGGCCATCGAGCACCATCATCACTTTTGCCCCACGCTCGGCAACCGCACCATCAGGGCTTCTTCTCGGAGATTTTGAAGTCTTGGAGCTCTTCTTTCTTGAGGTCCGCCGCCCGAATCAACAAGTCCCCTTCCAAGATTCTCCCAGTTGTACCAGCATAATTTGTTTTCCAAGAACCTCACCGTCATTCTTGTATCCTGTCTTTCATGATGTCGCCACCTTCCACTATCGGGGCTTCCTCTCAGGGAAGAATTTGGATATCCCCCACCACGTTCCATCCGATTGTCATTGCTCTTGGGCAAGAACATGCTGGCAGATGGATGGTTAGTGAACAGCTGCTGGGAGTGCATCAAAAATACAGGACTGGTTTCTCGGAGCTAGGCCACCTCCTTTGATCCATGTATGAGCTCAGACTCGTCGGCACCCGATTTTCAACACCATTGCAACGTCATTTGACAGAGAAATTTGGATATCTCCACCTTTGAGACACGGAGAATACCACTGAGGTTTAGCCGCTTCGCTATACCTTTAATCCTATCGGCACTCATGTTTTCTCTTTGCGGTGGAAGACTTGGAACAATGTAGCAGGAACCAAAACGAATCTACCTCATCCGCAAAAGAGTTTCATGGACATCGTTTGGTAGAGTGCTTGACCTCTGGTTGAAGAAGCATATAGCTGATATTGCCGAATATGCATTGGGAAATGGGCTGCCTGCTGCCTCCTTAGCTCCAACCTGGGGATGGCATCATCATATTGGGGAGAGCAACTTGCTCGGTCGGCTTGTATGCCTTTGGATGGATCCAAGAAGATAAATGGCCGAAATCCGGCTTCGACTCAAATGCGGGGTGCCAGGTTCTTTGCTGGATTCAACCAGCACTCACGGACGACGAGAAAGACCATGGCTAGGTTCATGATCTAATCACTCATTTTCTTTCTACGGCTTTGAGCCTGGCTTGATCTTCTTCTTGTCGACACTTTTCTGTGGCCTCAGAGCCGCACAGATGGCGGATGAGTCAATTCGTGCATCGGTTTGCCTCTCCCCTGGAGAGGAGGCTACCCTGGGCACTGCCCAGAGCCACGAGCTCTCGCGCATGAGACCCGTGTTGGTCTCGGCGACAAGCCCGGGTAAGTAGAATATCACTATTCTTTCATGAAAGGGGCTGACGTTTACACTCACACAGGTCAAGGTGCGACAAATTCCGGCCGGTAATTACTGGGCGGGGCAGTGCCGGGAGCAAGAAAGGCGTCTAATAACCGACACCATTCTTTTCGAGCAACCTTCTCCCATGTCGTGTTCTCGCTCTCTCGGGACCGAAGCGAGACTTTCGTTTGCCTGGGAGCTCTTTTTAGGAAACATTATTCCCCGGCAGTGGTCGACGTTGACCGGGTGACTGAAAAGAAGATGTCCGAGCTGGCATTGCAGAATATCTTTGAGCGGCGGGTTTTGCGCCATTCTTTATTCACTTTTGATATGGACTGACCACGTGCCGCGCGCAAGAAGGCATCTTGTCTCGGCTTTTCTCATTGTCGCTGCACCAAGAGGCTACCCCGTCGCTTTACGCAAGAAGAGATTCGTGACATCGCGACCGAGCTCTCGCCGCCGTTCACCATCGGCGACCCGGAAGTCGAAGCAGCGTTTCAAGCCCCGCAGTAGGCCATCCCCCACTGGGCTGCTACCCGACCCTCTTGAGGCTGTTCTCTGTGGCGATCCCGATGGGCCGATGGGCCTACGAGGACGCTGCCCGGTCCCAGCGGACGACCACGGTTGAGGATTTGATCTCCTCATCAACCGCCGTGCCATGCCGCTTCGTGGTTTGACCTCCTCGTCAACGAGGGCCTTCCCGTTCATAGGTTTGATCCCCTCGTCTGCCGGCCGGCCGACATTCACCCAGTCAAAGAGCCCTTTGCCGACTCCTGGCCACTCCCTGGACGGCAACGGGATCGTGATTGGTGGTCTCGTCCTCGGCCCTCGGCCGCCAAAGTCTAGCCCTGCTTCGTTCTCGGAAGCCGACTGTCTGTCTTTGCCATCCAGGTTTACCCCACGGGGTGGCATCGAAGACTTTCGCCCTCGAAGGGCTCGGGGTGGGTGGGCGTGCTGGCAGCGTGGCGTGCCTAGAATGAAACAAGAAGAAGAGGGATTTGTAACAACATTATTTACTAGTTCATTTTCTTTCCTCATTATTTTTATTCTTCATTCTTTTCTTTCTGTTTTGGGTTTTTTTTGGGGTTGGTTTTTGGAGGGGTTTCTTTTTCAAGGTCCCGGCCAATAGGAGCTCCGAGTTTGGAGGGCTTTCTTTTTCATGGCCCCGGGCCAATGGGGGCCTGAGAGATGAGAGAGATGTGGTTGGCGGGGCAGATACCGTCTGCTCTGTCTTCTGCTGGCCGCGCCAGCCGTTTTTCTGCTGATTAAGTGGAGGGTCGCCCGCCAGGCGACCCGTATACGGAAGCCAGTGTCCCATGCGGTGCGGTCAAGACCTAGGGGACGGAGACGTGATGAGAGTTCTAAAACAAAAAGTGAAGCAGAGCAACCTCGATGTCAATCTTACGCACGAATTCAGCTGTTTCACCACGCAGACTTTGATCTTGTGCAAAAACCCAACTAAGAGTTGGTCCAATGGCTGGAGTTTTGACAGACCGCGACTTGCTCACGCACCAAACAATTTGGGACCCATGGTTGGTTCAAGACAGCTAACTCCCCCCACCTCCAGTCGAGAACCTCAGATTTGCCCGCATGTTTTTCGAGGACAAGAAAAGCATCGCCTCAACCACAGCTTTACTTTTGCAGCAGAGCACACCATAACTCAAATACGCCGTCCCCCTTGTGCAGAAGAAACCAAAGCTTCCTTCGCCCGCATTTGCCATGCAGAGCAAGGTCGCGTTGGGGGACATACTGAGTTCCTTCCTTCCTGTTCCACAAGAAGCGTAGCCTTGGTCAGCGGGGCGTTTTGAGCCCTGACAAGTAATTACTTCGGTCTGGTGCAAATCAACAGAGTAAGTGACTGAGTCCGGAAAAGTCATACCTAATGAACAAGAAGAATTCACCATGACACACGATCAACCCAAGCTATGGCTGTTTAGGTTTGTTTGTCATCAGGATGTTAAATTTCCTCTAATTGACTTTGTCTGACCGCAGCCACTGTTGAGAGTGCTGCTGCTCGTGGGCGAATACTACCTACCTACTAACTTTCTGGGGGCTGACACGATGCCACATGGCTCCTTCCCTTCAAAGTTTCCGTGCGTACAGTGACGGATTTTTCGCATTCCCCCTCTGCCACCTGCCACCTGAACCTGAACCTCCTTAAGGGAGAGCATAGTAAATGCTGAAGCAGTTGTACCCACTGGCATCGGTATACATGAAGGGCACGTTGTCCTTGCGGATGGTGAAGGCAGTGAACCCGTTACTGCCGCTGCCGACTACAGCAAAGTTGGCGTACGACTGGGCGTTGGAGACGATGGACCAGGTGAAGGTGACGCCGGTCGAGAAGGTGCAGCTGTGCGTGCCGCCCTCCCAGAACATGATGGCGGGGCTTCCCGACACGATGTTTGGGTAGCATCTGTTGCTGGACGACGGGATGAAGTGGCAATTGCCGTCGTTGACGCAGTACTGATTATCAAGTCAATAATAAACCAAAAAAAAAAAAAAAAAAAGGGGGGGGGGGGGGGGGGGGGGTTTTTTTTTGGGGGGGGGGTTTCTTTTTTCTTTTTTTTTTTTAAAAAAAACAAAAAAAAAAAAACACCAAACAAAGGGGGGGCCCCAGTTAAAAAAATTGACCCCCACCCCCCCCTTGGGGGCGGTTTGTGTAGAGGTGTCGGGGGGGCGGCCCGCCACACCGGGGGGGCCGGACGGT
>JAPDFK010000461.1:0-30029 GCA_027569635.1 Lasiosphaeriaceae sp. G1095 | reverse complement strand
TTATTAATTAAAAAGCGAATAAGCAAAATATAATAATTATTTTTATAATAAAAGTAGAATTATTATTTTTTGTTTAAATTATAAAAAAAGCTTTTTATATTAGCTAACTAATTAATAAGCTTACTATAAAGTTTAATAACCTTATAATATAAATATAATATAATAATTTATAAATTATTTAGTTATTTATTATTAATGTAATTACTTTATAAATAAAGCTTTAATATATTAATATTTATAACTATTAACTTTAAAAAGCTATTATATATAATAAAATTATAGTAAATTATATACTAATAAATAATATATACGCTAATAGCCTAATAAAAGCTTTTAATACTAATAAGTTTATAAAGTTTAAAGAATAGGTTAGAATAGTTAATATTAGTTATATGTAAAAATAAAAGCTTAAAAGCTTTAAAAAAGCTAATTTAAAAGCATTAGAAAATATATTTAAAGACTTTACTATTAAAGAAGAAAAGTAAACGGATACATTTACAAATAGCTTTATAAGCATATAAATAGAGCAATCTAAACAACTACTTTATGTGCCTACCTAGGGGGGTGTGTTACGTGTAATGGGGGCTCCCGAAGAGCACCCGAACTGCCGCCCTACACTGCTAACGTAGGGAAGGCCAGGCGCGCACGCATTAGAGCGCTGCACGCGCGGGAGAGCTCTGGAACATAGATACAGACAATGAACAAGAAGACCTCTTTTACGCTCAATTTGACCGATACCGTTGTATCTGACACGTAGTAGTAGCTAGTGGGTTGTGTGGTGGTTGCATTGATCTATCTTGTTCAGGGAAGAAGAAGGATCCTATAAGAGGGGTTGGTAGCTAGGGTGACAAGAGTGATGCACAATGGTCGCGAGGTCGAAGATGGGCAGGTATGATGCATTGGCAACACTGATCTCTAGCTCTCTCTAACTCTACGGGCGCGCGGCCTCCTCTTTATGCTCCAAGCCCGTGCTCTCAGCCCCACACGAGCCACACAGCCCGCCACAGTTCCACTAGCGCAACCCGCCGTGACAGATCCTAACTAGGTTGACGGGAAGCCTTTTGATGTAGCTGATCCATGTGGGTCCCTATAGTCCCTGTGGTCACGTGATGGCTACCCCTTTTACCTTCTCAATGCTCCATGCCCCTCAAAGAGCCACTATTCCCACACAATTGTTTATAAAAATGCCCTTACTTACTTACCTATACTACTTTTAACACTACCTCCTACGCTAAAATTTAGTTTTTTTCAAACCCTTTAAAAAGGTGTCACGGCGGGCCGTGCCAGCGGGAGCCACTTGCGGGTCCGTGGCTCATGTGGGGCTGAGGGGCTGAGGGCACGTGCCCAGAGAGTTGGAACACAAAAGAAGAGCGTTGCGCGCTCGCAGAGAGTTGAGAGCCAGAGATTAGTGTTGCCAATACACCACACCTAACCATCACCGACCTCGCTGCGTGTTGTGTGCCACTCTTGTCACCCGAGCTACCAACCCTTCTTACAAAAGGCTAAAACCTTTAAAAATAATAGGAGGTTATACAAGCAATTATTAACCTAACTAAAAGGAATACCTAAGTTTTTTTTTTTAAAGTAGAGAAAGCCTTGAACATAAAGAATATAAAGATCACGGAATTAAAAGCACAAATAGCTGACCTAGCTATTAAATTAAAAGCTTACAAGCTGCATATGAAGAAAAAGGTTAAAAAGCCTACTAATAATCGCTTTGCAAAAATTAAAAATATTATAGCTGCCTAGTTAGCTAGCAAACAACCTGCTAAATGAAGAAGGACTATAGCGCTAATTGAAGAAGAGGAAAAAAGGGAAGAAGTGTAAGAAATAATTATTTGTACACTAGATACAATTAGACGGCTAAAAGAAGAATAAAAAGGACTAATTAGCTTGTAAATAGCTTCAAAATTAACGAAGTTGTGGTTGTTTTAGTATTGTGGTGGTGTTTAGGGGGCGATCCGGGAATGGGGTCAATCCGGTTGTTGGGTCACGATGTCTAGTCGAGGCTGCGGCGGGAGTATCAAATATGCCTAGCCAAAAGCTTGCTAAAGAAGCAAAGGCTGGCCGCCTCCCATGTGAAGCAAACAGTCTGGGAAGCCTGAGTATGGATGCAGACCTAACACCACGGCCGCCGAGCAGAATGGGAAGGTGGTTGTATTTTGGATTACTGAGGCATGGGCCGGCGAGCTAGGCTAGGATTATCTGTCTCTTTTTCTTTTCTTTTGGGTACTCGCAAGGTGTTTATTATTGGTTTTATTGCTAATTACTCCTATTCCCCTGAAGTCTCATAATTATGGTCGCTTTCATAAATCAAAGGACAACTTGTTCGAGAGTAAATTGGTTCGTATTAAAGTTTTGAATCATACGTCCACAGGGATTAATTAGGTATACTTCAGCCGGATCTTCCGTGACTGGCTTGCCACGCGGAGTCAAGGATACTCCAATCCAAGAGCTGCCCGGTATAGCCTACAGTACACACCAGCTGTGAGATACGCGCCACCAAAATCCAGCGCAAGATGGCCCTTGGTGGAACGGCAGGTGGCAACCGTGAAGAATGATAGGAGTGGTTTTTGAGACTGTGATCAATTTCCCTCTGTTTTCCTTAAAAAAGCACCGACCCGAGGCCTGTATTAGGCGGTTATGGAGCTGGTAAGAATCGGAAAGGCAAGAACGAAACCCACACTCGCCACAATGAACATTATAGCGGGTTTTGATTTGAGGCCATTTTTGGTTGAAAAGTCGCGAGCGATGCGGGGTGTTAGTAGGATTGAGGTACCTTCTTGTATAAAAACCGCCCAGAAAGTATTGTAAGTGGCACTGCTCGTGCTCATTGAGGCCCTGTCGTCGAGAGGAGCCGATGGCCTGTTCATCAGCGCACTAATTCACTGCATTATTTATTGATCCATCGCCTTGGTTGCTTGACGGTGCTGCAAGGGGGAACATCGAGTTGGCCTTGCGGAGTGAGGAATTCGGTGATTTTCACGATGTTCAGCGAGCCTAGGCTTAAAATACCAGAAGTACGGTAGCCAGGGCAGATTAGTGTCATTTCATGCGACAAAATGGAAATAATAGTGGCGTCTTTTGGTGTGATCCCTATGCAACTGCCATTGGGGACATACCTCCGCTGGATAGTATTTGCGGTTGAACTTTCTCTCGAAGAGGCTGTCGGGGTTGGCCGATTTCCGATTCCTCCAATTATTCTAGCGCTGTCTAACCAACCAATCCCTCCTGGTTGGTTGTTTGTGAACGGCGCCTCTTTTTGTACTTCCCTTGGACACTGAATGCCGACCATCCTTTTCTTCCTATTCAGCTACAACGTATTCTAGCCAATGTCACAATTCCCACACATCAGCTCGGATACGCTGTGCGTCGGCATTAGAGCGCCGATCACCGACCTCACTCCTGCCTTTTGGACACCCGCAGCTGCGGCCTGAGTCACCTCGCTCTTGCCTCAGGTCAACTTGCCCTTCTCGAGTAACGGTTGGATACAACACCCACAGCGGCTTTGTTCTCATTCCCGACGGTCCGTGTCCTGTTGAGCTAGTGCGGAGAGCCATGGAAGCTTCTGACGTCGGTGAGAAGGCACGATCCAAAAACAACAAAGACACTTGACACAACGCGAAACTCATTGTCGCACCATCTAGTCACACCTCCCCATAACCGAAACAGGGAAACATGGAGACATGGGCATTCCTCAGCCCTGCCGCGACACGTGTACGCAAATGAAGATGCCGGCTATGGCTGCGCGGCGTCCGTTGGCGTTGTCGACGCCAATGTCCGAGGACGGGCATAAAGACGCTGAGGTACTCCTGGCGGCGAACGTCATCGAGGACGTAGCGTGTCAGGGCGACCAGCAGCCAGAGCTTGGCGTCGGCCATAACTTTGTCGAGGCTGGAGGGAAAGAGGGCCTGGAAGCGCTGGACTGAGGCGGCGTTGATGGCTTGGAGGGTGGCCTGGTGGCCCCTGTTGGAGGCCGTTGCGCACTCGTTGGGCGGTCGAGGTACTTCGCAAGGGGAGGGCGAAATGGCTGACTGAAGGTGGAAAATTTTCGGGCAAGAGCAGAGAAAGCTGCGTGTTTTCTGGAAGGAGCAGCTGGTGCTCGCGTTGCTGCCTGAGGCATGAATGCGCATGATGGTTGATCAATCCAGCAGCTCTGCTCCCGCGCCAGCTGCCAATAACTTGGTATAGGTTCGCCATGGATCACGAGGCAAATCTGCAGCCGCTCATCCACGCGGGCAACGCCATTATGAGAAAGGGCGAGAATGTGTTGAATTTTAGCAAAAGCCAATCGATATTGTGAGATGTTATGGAGGTTGGCGGGGGGGCTTCGAAGGCAGTCGTAACGGCTCCCGTCTGGCGATGGCACGAACGAGTCAACCGCAGTGGCCACTTACAGCTGCGATTGGAACAGGTCTGGCTCTGGCAGTTAGCTGGCCCTGCCCTGGTGGTGGCGGTGGCAGCCGCGAACGCCAGGGAGTTGCCTGGCGATCGTGGTGCTTGCGGGGCTGGCTCTGTCGGGGGCAGTCACACCTGGGCAACCATCACAGGCCTCGTTGGCCTTGGATTGAAATACAGGCCTTGCATTTAGAAGGAATGCGCTGGAGGTCACTCTTTATACTTTGACGGCCAAGTTTGTATGGCAAGGTACAGCTGTATCCTGTTTCTGCAAGGGCTAAAAGAATTTCGAGGATTGTGCAGTGACAAGATGTGCAGCCATACCTTAGTGGCGCCTTCTGCGAGAAACAGGGCAACAAGCGTCTCGTTCTTCAGGAAGAGGCTGGCGAGAGGTGGTCGCAGATGCTCAATACGAGCCTTACAAGGATATGTTCATGAATCCAGTTATGGGACGCTCTTGCATTGCTAGATTGGTAGTGGATGAAATTACCCCGGTCCCTATCGCAACTACCTACCTCTCAGGACTAATTACAGAGATAATTTGCGGGAAGGTCCAGTCACACTGGGAATCTGCACCTTCTTGATGTCGAAGTCAACAGAAGGCCTTATAAATAATCCCACCGCGTCGTCTTTTCGTCTTCATTCTCAACAATTACCACCACCACCACCAGCAACAACAACAACAACAACAACAACACAACAACAACAATACAACAACAACAACAACAACAATAATAATAATAATAATAATAATAATAATAATAATAATAATAATAATAATAATAATAATAATAATAATAATAATAATAATAACAGCAGTAGCAGCCAGATGCCTGGCTGTAAATCCCTCCATCACTTCGCCTTCCCTGTAAACTCTTCCATTATGACGGCACTGGTCCAGACCCGGTCCGGACCCCGCGTGCCATTCATAGGTCCTATACGCAGTGGGCTTCTCACGCCAATTGCCATTAGCTGCCAGCCTTTTTGAGGGTCTCCATTATCTGACACTAATCTAGAAAAAAAAAATTGGCCGGCCGTGGCTCGTCTGGCGGCCCCGAACTTCGAATTCCACCGCCCCAGCCACAAGCTTTGCATGTGTTTCGACGCCGGTAGCGCCGATAAACTTCGGCCATCCCAGCGATAAGCCTGAAAAACTTCATTGTGGCGGTTTCTGGTCTGCATCTCGAGCATCTGAGCGGCTTGGGAAAACCTTGAGCAGTGACTCAAGCGAGCCTTGTACACAGAAAAGCTTAAAGTCGACCACGTAGGTAGATATATAATCCCCAGCGCTCACCCCGTCCGCTAAGCTGATTCTGCCAACCACTTTCTCACTTTTAGTCGTCAAACCCGTCAATAAGCCCAAGCACGTCCGAAAACACAGCTCTTGGCCAGTCAGCAGCTTTCTCTCAACGGCCGTGTATTCCTACATTGCTCGATTACCGAAAACATCACTACTCCCGGTCTACTATCATGTCTTCCATCTTACCCTGCAAGAAGCAAAGATGGGATGGCTTGCCGGGAGAAATCCGTCTCCTGATCCTCAAAGCCCTGATACAAGACGGCTGCAAACTGGCTCACTTGGCCACAGTGTCTCGAAAGTGGCAAGCGGAGCTCGAGCGACACAACTTCGCCCGAATCAAACTGACACCATCGCGCCTCACTGATTTCAGTTCCATGGTTCATCGCAACCGGGCTCTCGTCGGCTATATCTGGTTCTGCTTGGAGCTTGATGACTACGACTGCACCAAGTGCGCGCCTGGTTACGGGTCGCTTATTGATGTAGATGAGTTGGCCGAGGCAGTTGGTATTAGCGATACCGATGAGTGTCCTATCACGGCATCCAAAACCTGTTCTCAGGGTTAGGGTTAGGGTTAAGAGAGCTCGTAGATTGGGGAGAGAAGCGGTACGAGAATTTAGATTAACTACCCATGCTTTACTCGTCAATTGAGTCCAGGGTCTCACTAGCTCTGGCCGGGGGTGAGAATGTGTCCGATGAAAACCTGGAAGTTTTTGAACTGGGGCGTCTTTCTTCGCGACCGTTTGTCATGGCGGCGAAATGCCAAGTTACGAACACCATTGTGACAAGGGTGGTCACGTGATTGGACCCGGTCCAGCCACGGCTAGGTAAGGGACCCCCTCTGAGGTCCTGAGAGGCCTGGAGACCAGAATCGGTGATTACATCGGTAGCCGTCGCATAGCTTGCGTTGGTTGCCGGGATCGGGTCGCTGAGGCGTGTGGTGAGATGGGTAAGCTGGGGCAAGCAGCGCCTCGAAGCTCTCTTTGTCTCGGATCACCCAACGGAACTTCTACTTGAGAATACGATTTCTCTCCTGGGGCGATTTTATCCCGAGGTCCATCTTGTCGAACTCGCGGGTGAAGTGTGTCATGTGGATGGTACTGATGGCGGGGTTCCCATCGTTGCATCTGAGATCTTGGCTCTGCTCTTGGAGCTGCTTGAGCTCCTTCTTGTCCTTGGCTGCCCCAACGCCATAATAACAACTCAAGATGTCTACGTCGCGGAGGAGCGATCGCATGGAGTCGAGTGCGCGGTAGATGGTGGTTCGCGTGCTAAGTTTGCCGAGTTGTGGGGCGTGATTCTGGCGAAGTAAACCAACACGGTCCGCCCACTGGAGAAGCAGAGTCTTTTCGATGTCAAGCCCAGTGTCGACAATCTCATAGCCCCAGCCAAAACGTCGTAAGTCGAGGAAAAGAGAGCACAGGTCGACGACGTCTTCGATTGCCCCGACGACCCCAGCCTGTCCGACCACACCTAGTGCTCAGCCGGCGACTTTCGCCACTTGGCTCTGGGGTGACGGAGCGAATATACCAGATGTCGTGCTTGAAGTGACTTGATTGAAGACCGCGCAGCCCCAAGGCCCCTAGTGGGCGGTTATTCATACGACAGGGCGGGGGGGGGGGGGGGCAAGATCTTTTCGATTGGGTGGTCACAGCAACCAATCGACTGATGAAGATCCTCACACAACAAGAAAAGTTGTCGAAGAGAGGGCGGAGGTGGTCCATCAGAGCCCATGGCCTGTCGAAGATAGCCTATAGAGACGGACGGCACATGTGTCAAGGGCTCAGGGGTTCGGTGCCTGTATAGTAACCGATCCGCAACGCCCCCTTCCTTCGATGAAAAGAAATGATAGAAGAGAATACCGAGTTGATTCCGAGGACTTGAACCCCCCAGCTCTTGTGAGGAGGCGGTGCAATAGGTGAGTAACCAGCGCCGCTGAATGTGAGCGTTTGTGACCCCTATGTTGTTGCTGCTTTAGTCGCTGTTTTTTTAATAGGGGGCCAACGCTGCTGTATCAGGCGCTCGAATAGACATAGAGGCCGGATTCTCTCTTCTAGTCTAGTCACGGCGCTGCGTCGATCGGGGGCGAATTGTCGGTGGAGAACGGACCGAGGTACTGAAGACGGTATGGTGGTTGGTTGTGGATACCAAAGGCGGATTTACGCGCGCCAAACTGATGATGTTGTAGCTTGCGGTTCCTTGGACTTCAAGTTGGAAGGTTGGTGTTTTATGAAGAGAGAATTTGGTGACTTGGTTTCGCCTCACCCAAACGTCGAGTTGACAGCCAAGAGGTGAGGCTACTCGTCCTCGACACTACGCTGAAGTGTCACCATTGTCGAGGCCGGTTTTTAAAGAGGTTACCGGTGCCTCCACCGCTGCGTCTTCAGCTCGCCGGCTAAAAGTTCAGGCCCAGATGATTCTCGGCCAGAACCCTATCCCCTAGAACGAAGAAGAGGTAGACTTTTGAGCCGTAGTTCTTCCAAGTCCACATGACTGGTAGCTTAGCCAAAAAGAACCGGACAAACTTGACAACCCTGCCGAGGAGATAGCAAGTCCCATCACAGCAGCAGGTGGTTCTTCCCCAGCACGGACGGCCGCATGACCGAGAGCGCCGGCTTGTCCAGAGACAACAGTTCGTCCCGCAACGAAGCAAGCACCGGCCGCAGGAGGTTACCAAAATGACGAAGAGGATCAGGCCAAAGGCTCTGACTAAAACATCCATATGTTAGCGGGGATCCCTACCAGAGGGCCGTAAGAAGCTAGGGGGTCAAGATAGGGAGAATGTAGGCAGATACTTACAAAGCACCTGCCACTCCCAAGCCTCGGTAAACTTGCGTTCGACGGCGCGTAGCGCTACCAAGGCCAAATCGCCGACACCAAACACCATCAGAGCCACAGTCACAACCAGGGGAACAGGCCCCTAACCCGTCGCACCCCAGCCTTGGCTCATGCACAGCCAATAAGAAAGGCCCAAAAGGCCGAAAACACCGTGTCCAAACATATCCAGGTAACACAGCAGCCGGAGATGCTCGCTAACTCCCAGGTCCCCAACGAAAGACGCAAGGCCAGCGACTGCGGTAATATGGCCTCCAGCCACAAAGACGATGGCGGGGCGCTAATGCTCCGGAATCTCGTGACGGGCGACAGGCTCGGCGTAATTGCGCTCGGGAAGGTGACCCGGCTCATTATATGTCGGCATGTCCCGCCGACCGGTCTCCGACTCTACTCCCCATCCAGGGACTTCGAAGCCCCCAGCGAGGAATTGGCCGAGACTGGAGGGCGCGGGCGGAGGTAGTAGCTGGGCCTCGATGTCGACGTTCATCTTGAAGTAGAGAAATCCTCAAAGTTCAATCAATTCAAGTAGGTAGGGAGCTTAAAGCTCAGAGGACAAAGTCAACAGCGCTTGGACGAACAATAGGGGTACTGGTTCACGATGCACTGCACCACGTCGTGTCCCGAAATGGGAGAGAGCTCTGCCAGATTTGCCAGCGAATTTGACCCAACAAAGGTAGTGTCACGCCTTCCCAACCTACGCTTCAGTCATCCCTTACGTAGACATTTGGAAATGGGAAGGTATACCTCGGAGTTCTCCGAAGGGCGATATCGATAAGGCTTCGGTCGTGCCGCGCCTTCTCGGCGGGACTGATAAGTTCCCAGATCGAGAGTGAGCTCTAGTCTACTCGCGCACCCTGGCTGCAGTTTCGTCAGATTCAGGGGAGACCTGCCAGAGTTCCCAAGCGAGTTTGAAACCCAAGTCCCCGTGACATTCCTCTGAACATCACCGCTTCCTTTCCAGACTTCAACCAACACTGATGTGTTACAGGAAGGCGTTGGTTGCAGTCTGCATCGGGATGGGTGAGACGTATTTAACAAATAAGACAGATATGCGCAGACTCCTTCGTAAACGCAGTTATACTAGTTACCATACTAAAGCCTCTCTTGTATATATATATATAGTTTTCTATAGTTAGGAATGTTAGTGCTTTTTCTTCTATCGACAGAGAAATCTTGTGCTTCAGTACGGCTTAGATATTCTACCTAGTATTAGCCGAATCTGTAATAATATCCAATATTTAGGTATGCTTATAGGGCACATCGAGTCATGGACTGCTTTGAGGATAGATTGGTTGGTCTCGCGCTCCTATGCCGATATGAATTTTCGGATTTTGTTCCGTATTGTTTTGACAGTAGGTTTGTTTATGTTGTCCAGCCTCCCCTTGGTCGAACGTCCGATAGCCTCCGCAAAATGTTTTATTGTCTCTATATTACGTGTGTCTGAGCTAGGAAATCTCCTCTCGTACCTATGGCGCTTGTTAATTCAGGTTCCTAAGCATGAGTTTGCAATGCTAGTAATTGACGCAATTTATATGCTTATCATTTTAGTATACTGCAACTTAGAGCTTAGAGCGAATTCGTTCTAGATAGGGTTACTATTAATGCTAGATTTATCCTCGGATAGGCCGTTTTATATGGTCGCTTTAATTAGATTGTCCGGGTCTATACCCTTTAAGCTACCTTTCTTTAGCTTGGGATTCATAGTAAAGAAAGTCTTAAGCGTACTAATATAAATATCTAGCGTGAAACGAGAGAAGACAAATAATAAGATGAAATAGAAGGAGAAATGGTAGATGCAACTGGAGAGAGTGTAGAAGAGAATGTGGGAGAGATGG
This sequence comes from Lasiosphaeriaceae sp. G1095, assembly GCA_027569635.1. Taxonomy (NCBI): domain Eukaryota; kingdom Fungi; phylum Ascomycota; class Sordariomycetes; order Sordariales; family Lasiosphaeriaceae; species Lasiosphaeriaceae sp. G1095. The sequence goes on along the minus strand of JAPDFK010000461.1, from coordinate 19,664 downwards.
AGAGGTGGAAGAGATTATTTATAGCACTGTTATAGCGGTAGAGACTATGTAAGCCTTTGGGCTAGGAAGAGGGAGGGAATATGTAAGAATTGTACCCAGAAGTCCTTTAAGCTCCCTCTAGTACTGCTTAAGAAAACACAGCTATTTGGTTCGCATTGTGGAACTCGAAGTACAACCGATGCACTTTTGTCTCCAGCGGTTGATAATAGCCATTTATTAATAGCATCTTACGAATATGCGGCCCGTACTACTACTAGTAATAAGCACAATGCAGACAAAATGGACGTATCCCCACGGGGGGATGGGATAGATTAATGCCTCTAAAGTTGTGAATGTTCAGGTGTCCCAGTTCTGAACCCCTGCTCTTGCACGAGGATCGTTTTTGGGCTCCGGTAAGAGTTACACTTTTTGAGAAACTGCGCTGGGCCACTTGAGCAGCTATTAGCCGAAGTTGAGCCGGGGCTGATCTGGGCTGAGCAAAAGCAGCGAGGGATCGCGTGGTGGAGTTGGCCGGTTTTGGAAGGGAGTTTGTCAGTTTTGGGGTCATGAAACAGGTGTTTCGGTCATCAGTGTGGACTAGATTAGAATATTTGTTCGGTATTTCAATTGGCCACGCAAAATCGTGATTTCTACGCCTGCCTGATTTAGCTTTTCGTATTGTTATTAACCTTTCTGTCTTGATAACGGAGACGATACTCTACCTAGGTAGCCGAGGCTATTAGTCTAGGTGACCTGAATACAACTACTAGGTTAAGGTCCGAGCTACTGGTGCAAGGTATGCTGAGGGGCTGGTGCCGTGAACTAGCTTCAATTGTAATTGCCAGCTGCACCTCTTGTGTCTGGCGCCAGTGGTGCCTGGTCTGGGAGTTAGGGCGATCGCGTTTGAAGGAACGACGACTTCCTTCCAGCGTCTAGCCAGGGTCTTCCTAGCATCGATCGGTCAATTCTATTCACTTCTCTGTCAAGGTACACTAGCGGTATCAAATTGCATATCCAGATTCGTTACTCAAGGCAGGTGGTTTGCCTCTCCTGCAAGATGCTGTTGTCGTCCAGCCACGGATTCAAGTCCCACAGCCAAACCGACAAGACGCGTCCCGTCGATACATTGGGCCACCACACGATATTGGCCCGCGCTGTTTCCAGAGAAAACACGATATTGTGAAGACGGCAGAGCGTGAAAAGAGCAGATCCTAGCGGAAGGAACGAAGTACGACTATCCACAATGCAAAGCGCCGCATCGAGCCGAGCCCACGTTGCAAACACTTTGAACAATTCACATTGGCTGACACAATCTCTTGCGCAGAGCATCTTCATGGCAAAACCAGCTAATTACCTGCCCGCTCGCAACCAGAAACCATGCACGCGCAGTGTCCCGGCTCATTCTGCCGGCCGCCCCAACGTAACGATTCAACTGAGGACGCGCTTCCTTTTGGTAATCAACCAAACCGTCCAAGCGCCGCCCCTACCGGCTACCGCATCCTCGGCGCCAACAACCCGAAACGAAGATTGACGACTCGGAAAAGTCGCAAGGATGACGATGCACCGACTCCTAGAATAGGGGGGGCGCTGCCTCCAACCCTCCTCCTATCACTGGCGCCCTTTGTCTAGCAAGGAGCTCCAACATGCGCGTGCAGTCGAGCCAGGTGACTCCACTCTAAACGAGGACAACATTGAGGATATGGAGAGAATTATCTCCGTATGTAGGGGGGCTTATCACCGTCGAGAAAGGTGGAAGCCATAGCTAGGTTCGACTGGTCCACCGCTCACTCTACTGCGCAGGAATACTCGAAACAGACCTCGAGTATCAGGCACAAAGGAAGACGAAGATCGACGCCCTTCTACTAATACACCTGGACGCTATTGGGGTCAACACTCTCACCACACTATACGGTGGGCTTACGAGCAGAGGTGATCACACTCTTGCGTTTTTGGGCGGCATGCATGTCTGGTATAAAACAGGTCTTTCTTAGGGCGGTCTTGTTGGGACTCAGGGCGGGCGAGCGGGAATGGTGAGAGTTAGGCGGTATAGAAACCCGGCTTTTGTCAACAAAATACAAATCTTTCGTTGCCAACTTCGGAGTGACATGTGCAATGAAGTGGGAACGCGAAAAAAGGTTACCTAGTAAAGTGCTGCCAGCTAGTCCATGAGTCGCCATGTACGCAGTATAAACTATAGCTGCTCTCCTTTTCTGCTGACTGATCTAGAGGATTTATAGCTAGTTCAGATACTATTTTCCTCGAATAGAGGACGAGTGCGACTGCTGTTTGAAGGTTTAATTGCAGACGGACGGGTCCTTGGATGGACGAACTTGAAATCCCATGAAACTTCGATCTCTCACAGACGAAGTCTCCTTGCTTGCGAAACTTTTTATAGTGAGCACAAGACAGTAAATACTAAAGACTGAGTTGATTAACCTAGATAATATAACATTTTTAACATTTATAAAGGGTGCATCACTCTAGTACTGCTCGTCTCCCACCTACCCGTGGCAGTGCATATGATAGCACAGGCAGAAGAAGGAGAGGTGCCGATGCGGTCCCTTCTGAGCTCGGCTATCGTTCACCCCTTCCCATATCCGGCAGTGGGAATAACAGTAACACCCTGTGCCGCGTAGCTTGGATGGTTACGATAATAATCGGGAACCTACGCTCGCCCTGCGTGGTTGCAAGGTCCCGAGTCGTGTAGGCTTGCTCTATAAAACTGGGCACCTCACTCCGAATCGGTCAGCCCAAGTGTATACCTAGTGACGATGGTGCTAAACGTAGCAAGTTAAAAACCGGGGGTAGCACAAGCCACGCAGTAGTTTGCATTTCAAGTCTCCTTTTAACCACCAATAGACTTCCCGTCCCGGCAAGAGGTCGGAGTGGAGGTTTGTGGAGATAGAATTAAGTACACATCTTGTTTATCATTTACTGGCGTGGCCAGTTTGAATCCCAGTAAAGGAAAAAAGGAAAAAAGCGAAGTCGGCGAAGAAACAAAGAAAAGCGGTTGTCCATAACAAACTCAGTCACTACGTGCTGCCATCTCAAGTCCGAGGAAGAGACGTATATATGATCCATGACGGAGTCCAAATGGCACGAGGGAAAACCTAAACGCCAATGAATATCCGTATTCGCCTAAGCGATGAACGCCGTAACGCCCTGAGAACCCTCTAGATAATTAACCCAAAGACATCAATACCCTCCCCAAAGACATCCGAAAGTCCAGCGCATAACCCATGGAACCGTCTCGAACTGCTCGTCCATCATACTCCTCCTGTAGTCGTCAGGAGCATACACCAGCCGCTTGAACGCCTCGCCCACCTAGGGCTGGCCGATATGAATCACGAGCTTGCCGGAGCACTTGCCCTTCTTGAGCTTGGCAAAAGCCAGGGGAACATCCTCAAACTCGAACACTTCGTCGACGACGGGGCGCAGCTTGCCCTCGTCGATCCACTTGACCAGCTGGGCCAGGTTCTCGGTGCTGTGGCGAATGCCGAAGAACTCGAATTTGCGCTTCCCGCCGCCCAGGAAACTCGGCAACAGCAGCCGGGACGACAGCGACTTGAGCGACTGCAACGTGGGCGCGCCGCCCACCTGGATGAACTTGCCCTGGGACAGGAGGAAGTCGTCGGCGGCCTTGTAGAGATTGTCAGGGGTGCCGACGTTGTCGACGCAGAGAGAGTATGTCTGGCCGCCATCGCGCAGGGCTTGGACCACATCGACAGCCGTGTAGTCGATGGTCTCGTCGGCGCCGAGCTCGCGGCAGAGGGCGAGCTTCGCGGTGCTGCAGGTTACGGTGACGTGGCAGCCGAGAATCTTGGCAATCTGGATGGCGAAAGTGCCAGTGCCGCCCGAGCCGCCGTTGATCAAGACCTTATCGCCAGGCTTGACGTTGGGCGCAATCGTCTGGTACGAGGTGATGCCGGCGACGCCCAGGGTGCAAGCTTGGTGGGCATCGACGCCCTTGGGCACGGAAGCGCAGACGTGGGCGGGTGCGACGATGTACTGGCCCAGGCTGCCGTTCCGGGAGGGGTTGAGGCGCCCAAAGACTCGCTCGCCGATCTGGAAGGAGTCAACAAGGGGCGTTGACTTGACAACGCGGCCACAAAAATCGACGCCAGGCGTGGCCGGGAGGCTGACCACGGCGCGGTAGAGGGCGCGGATCTCGGGCAGCTTGTAGTCGGACGGGTTGATGCTGGCGCTGATGACCTCGATCAGGAGCTCGGCGTCGCTGTTGCGCGGGGAGAGCGCGGGGATGGGCACGTCCTCCTTGAGCACCAGGTTCTTCTCGAGGCCGCCTTCGACCGCCGAGTACTGCCAGGCCTTCATGGTCGTGGGTGGCGGTCCGATTGTGGACCCCACTGTGAAGGTGGACGGCGATGGCTCGATCGACGACATGGTGGAGGTCTACTTTGCTGTTGATGCTGGTGATGATATCTGGCAGCTCAGGTGTTGGGGTGAAGATCGCTATCACAAGTGTGACGACACTTGACCTGACTGGGGTAGGATGGCGGCAAGTTCCGAGGACGACTGGAGTCTAGGCTCCCAAGCTAGCCCAAGCTAACCGGATGCAGACTCTCCCCCGCATCTGCTGGGATGAGGTTCTCGAGCTCGGTGCAGACAACTTAGGAACCGAGATAGCTGCTAAAGTCCAAAAACACCCAAGGAATGAGGAGAAGGGAAATTCTTGGCAACTCAGCATATTAAATCAAAAGTAAACTACCTCCATTAGTATGTTTTTCTCTCTGATTCTATTTCTAAAAACGGACACCCTTTCGACTCTCCCGGACGATGACCACTGTAGAATGCTAGCCAATCACCGTCCCTCCCCTACACATCCTAGAGCCCCACTCGGACCTTGTCTTGGTCCCAGCCAGGCAATTGATCCAAAAACCGGGCCCTTTCCCAAATCAACACTTATCATGATTTCTGCTTTTCGTCTCCTGCCATGGATTATGACTCGAAGGTGTTGTCTCGTCTTAAGAAAAGAAAAACAACAACAACAACAAGTACGAATCCATTTTCTTGAATTGCCTTTTCCCAGCCTGAACCCCTACGAGTCTACGACAACGACTCTGTCGATGGTTGTTTATCACCATTGCATTACTGCCATCTCCTTGATCTTTCCTTCCACCGCAGCCATCTGTGTCTGGGAGAAGAGACTAACAAGAACACTCTCCCAATACAGATGGTAAAAGAGATTGGACAACGGTCGACTTCGCCGCCCCTTTCCGACAACTCCGGGGAGGGGCTGGCGGTGTGAAAGGCACTGCCATTACCGGCGCTAGCAACGCCGGGTTTATGATACTCCCTTTCAACCCCGCCGCGATCCGACTTCACCGGGGACAAACGGCGGTGTTGATGATCTTCTTGGTTCTCCGCCGTTTGGTGGTGGTGGTGGTGGTATCCCCACGGGCTATCAGTCAATTTCCATGTTCTCCTCTAGTAATGTAAACCTCAACAACAGTTTGCGAAACACGTTCGACGATGTAGCCCTCGCTCATTTGACGGGACGCTAATTGGTAGCTCATCGTAGAGCTTAACGGCGTCGGGCGACTCGGGTCGGAGCAACTGGCAATACCTGGGGGCGCATTGTCGCTGGCGATACATGGGGGCGCATTGTCACAGGAAAAACCGGGGGCACATCGTCTTCCTCAAGACAAGTCGAACATCACCGACCCGAAATTCACCAAGCCTTGGAGCGGGAACGAGCGAGACGATAACCTCGGTGATCTGGGCCCGTGTTGCCATTACAACCCCTTCTCCTTCTTCAGCTTTACTCTACCCAAAACTGTCATCGGCTTCGTTGGGTGGTGGATCTTTCCCCGAATATTACTCCATCAAAGTTGGCAGTTGGATTCCTCCAAGGACTGGGGTATACTAACAGCTCATCTGCCGATCAAGCTCCCAAACTCCAGTCTGTGCGACCCCAAGATCGCCCATCTCGCGACTAGACCACTTCCAGGTCCCCTAGCTCCCCGCATGACTGCCGATCATGTCCTGTTGGGGACCATGACTTCAAAGCTGGGAAACATCCTCGGGTCTGCATGTCTCAGTCAAGTCATCATTCCACGAGAAAAAATCGAGAAGGGGAATCCACAGACCTGCAATTCGTTTTCGCATATAAATGGCAAGCCAATTGCATGGGATAGTCCGCGGGCTAAGGGGCGCTTGAGGCGACTCCTTATGTCGCGTAACGATCATCACCGCCGATCCCACACCTTTTCCGGATCACGGTAATGAGGATGGTACAAAACTCCTCCCCACCTCAAAGGGTCACGATCCAGGCCAACCAAGGTTCCCGGGTGCCTCTCTTTCGCACATAAACAGCTTCGCATCCCCGCAGCAATGGACAACTTCAGCCACGGCCAACTCCAGCGACAATCCAATCCCTACCACCCATCATGTTTGTTGGAAAGTTGTTGGGTCTTGCGGCCGTGATGTGCGCCTTGCTGGCTCGGGCTGTCGAGTTGACCGGGTATGAGTACATTGTAGTGGGTTCAGGGGCAGGCGGCAGACCGTTGGCAGCGCGACTTGCCAAAGCCAGACACAAGACGCTGCTGATCGAAGCCGGGGACGACCAGGGCGCCAATATCAACTACACAGCCCAGGCGTATCACGCGCGGGTGAGCGAAGACGAAAACGTGGCGTGGGACTTCGTGCGTCACTAATTACGCCGACGGCACACGGCAGGCCGGGGACTGGAAGACCACCTACGACACGGCCGACGGCGGCGTCTACACAGGCCCGACCGGGGCGGATGGCGACCCCATGGCTGTTTTGGACCCCAAGCCCCGAGTGCGCAAGGTTAAGGGGTTGAGAGTGGTTGATGCGTCTGTGTTTCCGCGCATTCCGGCTACCTTTACTGCGGTTTCAACGTACCTGGTGGCAGAGGAGGCGGCGGAGGACATTTTGAGCGGTTTATTGTCGATAATCTAAGAGTATTAAAGTAAATAGTATTTTGAATATATAATCATAACAGTCATCTTCAATTGGTATGTGTTGGTGCACGAAAATCGTGAAACCTACCGAGTCTCGTGGGACCTCTCGAGACTTGAATTCAACAAAGAGAAATCCCACATAGATTAGGGCCAGGCTAAACTGCCAGTATAATATTTGAACTGGTATAGCCGTCTTCGTTCATCCATCGCGTGCGTCGTTCAGTTTGCCCTGGACACCAATAACTAGGTACCACTACGCCCCCGGATTTGAAAGTATCCAGAAAAATAGAATTCCAACTCTTAACCAAACCTTCAGTCAATATCCATTCCCAACACTCAAACAAACATCTCCGGTTCGGCTTTCACACCCCTATTACTCGCCGTATCGTAGTTATACGGCCTTGCTTCAGCGTTGACAGAGGAATATCAACACCATAATGGCAGCCTGGGGGCGCCAGAGCAGAGATCTCGGCAAGTCTGTCGGCCGATATCCCCCTCCTCATTGTGCCCGCCCTTGACATTGCCACCGCAGCAACATCCCAGGTCCCTCCTCCTACCACTTCCCCTGACCCTGCCGCCGCCTCTGTGATTCTCCCGTATCGGCTCAGGGGACCTTTGGCAGCGATCGAAAAGGGGGCGGTCGCCAGGCCCAGCTTGTATGCAATGAGCCTGATCAGAGGCTGGAGGGTGGCCAGACTGCCTGCCGTGATCGCCAAGTACTGCTCAATGGTCGAAATATCCGCCGTCGCAAAGATGAAATTGCCGGGGTTGGCCATCGTTGACATGTAAAAAAAACCGGGCAATAACAGCCGCGCTCGCTCTGTGTTTGGAAGCCAAACAATTAGTTAGAGGTCCCTTCGCTCGCCAAAGACCGGGAACAGCAAGATGGACGCGACAGTAAAGGGAATAGTTAGACTTACGCGCAACCGCGCCATCAATACAATCAGCGCGAGCTTGGTGCGGTGCTTCATCTTTAATTTCCAGACGATGGCTGCTGGCAACAGCGCGAACAGCAAGTAGGTGCCGATGTTGAGCCCACCGAATATGTATCCGAAGTTTTGAATGATGCGGCCATCCACGCACCTCGCGTCCACGATTCTATTGTCCCAGAAGTAGTCGACGGGCTCGCACTGGAAGATGGCCAGGGAGAGGAACACGAAGCACGCAACACCCGTGATGGCCATGGTGGATTAGTCTAGATGATTCGCTGGTGCGCGCGGATGACGGTGATGCGTAGCAGGAACCAGCCAATCGAAAGCTTTGAGAGAGCCATCGTCACGGAATACGCAAGATAGCATAGGTACCACAGCTGTAGGCAAGGGTATTGAGAATCAGCGATTGTCTGTCTTGGTCAGCGAGCAATGGAAGGGAAAAGGGGTAGCTGGGAGAGTGTAGTTACCAAGGGGTACCTATCCAACGCGTACCAACAGCGCCTTCATCTGGATGTCCAGGCTGGGATCGCCCGTCCCGTGGTTTCCAACTCCATGCTCGACGCCAATAATACCGCATGCGAAGTAGAATGTGAATACAAGCTGTGGAGGGGACAATTAGCCACGCCACCAAGGAATGCGCCGGAATAGCAACACATATAGGGCTGGCTAGGGAGCTTACCATTGCAAGTAACATTAACCAATCGTCACAACCAAACGATTTGACAAGGTAGATGCGAACATAACATCGCAGCGCCATAGCAAGTAAGGCCACGACGAACGCCAAGATGTCGACCACCCCGGTCTGCCAAGCGCGGAATACGTGATGCCGTAGCTCCAGCATCATGGTGGCATTGATGCACGGCGCGTTGAAAAAGAAAGAACTAAGCGAGACGCGTCTTTTGTTCTGGGGGGGTAGTGAGGTTCGGGTTCGGACTGTATGTAGCTTGGTAGTTCGTATCTTGCGCTACTTCTCACAACTTGGGCACCTAATCACACTTGTCCTATTACTATCAGGGTATGTATTTTTCCCTTTGGGCCATTTCCAAGTAAATGAGAGTTTACACAACTCGGCAAGTATGCCTTGCTCTGGTTTTCTAGTTCACGTCGACCTCCCCAGGAGCTACATCTAGATGTAGGGGCCTGTGACTTAGGGAGGTTAGTAACACGGCCAACATTCTGACAACTCAACAGCGGGAGCGATGGAACAAAACAGATGGATCCAGGTCCCAGAGAAATTTTCTAACATGATATTTTGTTCGCCAGATAGTCATTTCAGCTTCTTTAGCACGATGCCGGTGATGGGTGGACGGGTCTGCGCTCAACATGGGTTAATCGGAGGGAACATTCAACAGGGAAGGCACCAGGAGGGACCTGTCCAGACCTGAGCCGTATTTGTTTGATGGCAATTACTCACTGCGGGGTTTGTCCAGCCGGCCAGCAGCGGTGGTCGTCTGATTTGCCAAACGTCCACTGTTTCTCGGTTCATCGGCGGCGCTGAGGGTATTTCAACGGAAAAAGTGTTCACGTCGACACCTGCAGCTCCCTGTTCCCCACCGGTCAAGCTATCCATCGTCCATGTTACCAGTGATAAATGTACGGCTCCCAGCCAGACTGCCAAAATGTTGGTTGGACAAGCCAGCGGCCGTAACCTAGCAGAGCAGGGCGCCGACAGCACACCACAGTAGCCACAAACCAGTGCACCCGCCTACCAGCAGCTCCTTTGAACGCCAGCCTTCCCTTCCTCGACCTTTTTTTGGCTGGAAGATTCCGGCAAAGATTCCAGCGCGAGGGTTCCCATCTCACATTTCGCCATTGAAATCCGCAACCAGCCACCCCTAATTAAACCAAATGCAATCAACGCAAAAACAACCACTACCAGCCGCCTGCAAACACTCTGTTATGTCGTCTTTTGACCAGTCAATTTTGGCTGTGGCACTGCAGGGCGATCATGACGAGGGGCTGTCAAAACGGATGACGTGCAGCGAGGCGGTTGCTGTGCGACGTCCTGCATTCCACCCATAATAGCTAAACACTTGACACCATGCACAGCCAAACTCAATTCGAAACAAGCATGTCTGCAGATGCATCTCCTGGCTGGGAAGCAAACTAAAGCCTCCATTACCAAAGAAATAGCGGGGCTTGGACATTTGCCCTGCACGTGCAGCCTGTTCCTGGCTGGCCAACCCCGAAACAACATCGTTGCGCTGCATGACTTTTTGCGGTCCCGTCTCCCGGCACCCCGTCGCGCGGTGAATGACGAATGTGATACTACAGGTCTGATAGGTTCAGCCTCAATGCTATTTAACCCCTCTTCCTCTGACCTCCCACTATCATCAGATTCCTTTCTTCTTTCTCCAAGCTCAACGCTCTACGAAAAATCCTACGATAGCTGCCAGCCAAACACCAATTCCTTCTCTCAGAACGACAATCAACTCCACAAAATCATGTTCTCCACACGGCTCGCTGTGCTCGCCGTCATCCTGGCTGCCGCCTCCATGGCTGTCCTTGGCGCGCTCGCAATCGCAACCGAGACACCATGCCCAGTCGTCCCGGAAGCCTTCTGGGGCTGCGAAAATATTTGCCTCTATAAGACCTGCCTCGGAAAGGAGCTCGGCTGCATGCCTCCCTGTGATCAAGCCTGCAGTAAGTCCATCTCATCCTCCTTCCTTGCCGATTGCTGCAATACTGATCAACGAGAAGAGGACCAATTCAACCTCGATTGTGAGCCGGGTCCGTATTGAACAGCGTTATAACAGGATGTCTGCTAGGGCGGATGCTGGAGGGAGCGGAAACGTAGTTTTGATGGCTCTGTTTTGACAGGGTTAGGGTCGGGGACCGCTGCCAGCACTGGTCAGCACAAAGAGGGGTCATGGAAAATGGTTCTGAATCATCATTTAGACTAGTATACGAGGGTCGTATGCCGAAGACGCGTGGCGGTGCGGGGTTCTCGTATCGAGACCGTGAAATCATCCCATAGGCAGCAGTTACAGTGAACCTACCAGGAATGCCCACCGGAACTGAACAAACTACTAGTATTTAAGTAGTAAGTCTAACCTTTGTAAAATATATTCTTGTGTGCATTTCGCGTCGTTGGTCCAATGTATTTATCTCGGCCATATCTATCCCCATATCAATATTCCAACCAGCTTGTCTTTCAGCAAGTTATTGAGAGCCCATGGTTGACGCCTCCCTGCTCTTCATGGCTGAACCCAGTTCAGGACTCATAATTAGTGAGACAACTTCGATATGGGGGAGCATGACGCATTATTTAAACAAAAGATGGATACTAGAAGAATGGGCCCAGCGAAACAAACTGAGGGTGACTACCACTTCCAGACATAACCATTAGGTAATTATCGGCCCGCCAGAGCCTTGAAAATATGGTCTTTTATGAGGATTTCTTTTAACAGCACTTAGAAAACCAAAGTTGAGACTTACAACTTGCTAGTATTAAGTTGTTCATGATGGTACCAAGGTATTCTTTCCCTTCTTCATCTGACTTGCTGCCTCGCAGTGTTCCTTATGATCTCCGCCAAGCTCAAGAAAGTCGAAGAGCTCGAAGAAGCAAGGAGTCAAGTCTCTGTTGAATACATTCTCTCCAGCAAGAAGAAATTCGGCTTTGTTGACCCCGCCTTCTGTAACATTGCTCGACATCTGAGCAATTTCGCAGCGAGTGACGGATGGAAAACAGCTTGACTCACTGCTTACTACCCAGCAGCGTTACGTTACACGGGAAGTGGTCAGCGGGTGTTGATCCGATTCCGACTTCAGGGGTAACAGCACATGGTCACTGAAAAAAAAGTGCGGGGAGTGTCACCGAGTGTGGGGTTTGGCTTTCAGCTCCAAGTCTTTTTTTCACAACACGAAGTGACATTCAGGGGCTGGGGACTGAACTTCCTAATTATTCAGACTCCACGGCCGAAACCGTGGCTGGAAATTACCTGCGGACCACGTTTGGCGGACGGGCTAACGGTGACACTGATTGTGGGATTCTGTTTTATTCCCCCTACCCAACCTTAGCCGTGGTGACGACAACGTTTAATTGGACTCCTTCTCACCCGACGTTGTGCAAACCCCGAGACATTCGGGGTGCAATCTCTCGACTGTCTCAAGATAACCTCCAGATGCAAGATCCTATTTCAAGCTGTCCTGTTGCCCATGTCCGTGACGGAGGAACTTCTCCTGAACATGCGCTGGCCACGGGACAGCATGGGATGACTGCGATCCATGATAGGATCAAAAGTAAGGCAGTGATTTGTCCATAAATGCCGCGCTGCCAGCGTTCATTTCAATGACTCAAATTCCAATTCCACCATCACCCTCCTTCAGCAGCAGCAGCAGCAGCAGCAGCATCTGATAGTCCACTCGTTCACAAGTTCAACTCCCATCGCTCATTACCAGTATCGGCACCAAGTTTCTCTTTCCAACAATCATGGCCATCTTCAAGAAACACATAGCCCCCTTCCTCCTCGTCGCCGCAATTCGCACGTTGATTCCTGGTGTCGTGGCTGGCCCAACCATCAAGACCCCTCCTGGCTTCGCTCCTGGCGTCAAGTGGCAGATTGAAATCCAGAACACCCTCGACACCTCCAAGCCGCTAGTCCCAGCCGACGCTCTGGTCTGGGACATTGATCTCTACCACGTTCAGCGCCACCCACCACGAGATCATCCCGTACATCCGTGTATGTTCTCCCCTCAAGTCCTTGTCCCAGCCATAAACGTCATTCTTCGCCTCCCTCCCGAAAAGCCAGCACTAACCCCTTCTCTCTTCGGCCACGCAGAGACAGGTCAAAGACGCCACCACCATCTGCTACTTCAACGCCGGGCTCGCCCAGACCAGCGACTGCGATTACACCACGGTGTGGCGAACCCCCGCGCACAACCCCCTGCTCGCCAACCCATACGAGGGGTTCGAGGGCGAGTTCTAGATCAATATCCGCAACACGACGGCGCGCAGCCTGATCAAGGCGCGCATCACGCTGGCGCAGCGTCTGGGGTGCGATGGTGTTGATCCGGATAACATTGATGGGTATTCACTTAATGCGGACGGCGGAGATGGCGTAGGTCTTCTTCTCCCCCCTAAATACTACCACGATACTAAAACAACTACAACTTCATCAATTTTAAAGCTATTTACAAGCCAATTAGTCCTTTTTATTCCTCTTCTAGCCGTCTAATTGTATCTAGTACGCAAACAATTGTTTTTTGCACTTCTTCCCTTTTTTCCTCCTCCTCAATTAGCGCTATAGTCGTTCTTTATTTAGCAGGTTGTTCGCTAACTAACTGGGCAGCTACAATATTTTCAATCCTTGTAAAGCAATTATTAGCAAACTCTTTAACCTTTTTCCTTGTATATAGCTTATAAACTTCTAATTTAATAGCTAGGTTGATTACTTACACTTTTAATTTTATAATTTTTATATTCTTTATGTCTAAGGCTTTCCTTACTTTAGAAAAAAAAACCTAAGTATTCCTTTTAGTTAGGCTAATAATTGCTTGTATAACCTCTTATTATTCTTAAAAGTTTTAGCCCTTTTAGAGGGTTTAAAAAAAACCAAATTTTAATGTAAAAAGTAGTATTAAAGGTAGTGCAAATAAGTAGGTAAAGGCATCTTTATAAATAATTATATTAAAATTATTTAATATAGTTACTAGTTTGAAAAGATAAATACTAGTTTTTTTAAAGCTAGAAATTAAATTCTAAATATTTATTCTTTTACTAAATGTATTTTTATAATAGTATAAAAAGCATTGCTTATTAATAGCTATTAAAATAGTAAAAATAGCTAAAGCTTTTGCATTTTACTTAAAGTAATTTTTTAATATAAAAAGAATTATACAATTAAAGAGCTAGGTTTTGTAAAAAGTATATAAAAGTAAATAAACTAATTACACTTTGTTTTTCTACGCTTTTAATATAAAGTTAGCTATTATATAGCTTGAATACTTATTAAGAATTAAAAAACGCTATTCTAATAGCTTTTTTAGCTTAGTTTAAATTAAATAAACGTTTTTAAGCTATTTAAAGGCTATTTTAATATTATTCTAGCTAGTAAGTAAATAGTTATATTTCTAAGTAGGAAAGTTCTTTTTTAAAGCTAAATTTAAAAGGAACTATTGCTTTTATAAGCTAGCCTTTATAAAGATAATAATTAACAACAATTTATAGCCCTTTATAATACTGCACTTAATAATTAAAACCCAAATAGTTGTGTTAAACCCTATAATATAAGCCTTATTGTAAGAGGGGTTAGTAGCTAGGATGACAAGAGTGATGTACAATGGTTGCGAGGTCGAAGATGGGTAGGTATGATGCATTGGCAACACTGATCTTTAGCTTTCTCTAACTTTACGGGCGCACAGCCTCCTGTCACGACCCCGAGTCGTGACCTGCACAAAGCAGGTGCTAGGGTTAGGGTTGGGTATGAGGGTGTGCTTACGAAGCGCATAATAGCAAATAGAGTAATAAGGGTTATATAGCTATAACTAATACAATTGCTAAAAAATACTTTAATAACTGCTAAAATATCCTAAAGACCCTTCAACTTACTTGTTTATATAGAAATACTTCCTCGCATCCCGCCGTCCTAAGCACTGGAACCGCGGAAGCAGCCCTTTAGTCCCGTCCCACAGAACACCAGAACTAAGCTAACTAGTTAGTGCCCTGTTCTATCCTATTCATCCTACAATTCTAATATACGGAACTTCAAAATAACCCTAATTAGTCCGCCCGCCCAAAAGGGTCCCACTAGTCCTACCTAGAAGGCTACCTAAGGCTACACTCTATTATTAATTAAAACCGTAATATAATACCCCTCCTCCAAAAGCTTCGTCCCGAATACCTAGTACTTATATTCCTAACTAAAAATGTGCTAACGCAAAACTTTCCCTACTTAATAAGTTTTCCCTTTATATAAGCCCTACATACTTTTAATAATAAACTATGTAAAAAAAACTTGCAATTAGCATTCTACGCATCAACTACTCTTAGAAAACTATTTTACTATATACATTTGAACTTACAGAATTCCTACGCCTATATCCTATTTTAACTATTTCCGCGAAAAGCAAGTGTACTTTCTTTCTAATAATTCGCTACAATATAACAAGTACATAACCTGCAAAACTTCTTATAACGCCCTAAGCCTTAAGTTTTTTTATCTATTCCTTTCTATTTTACGTACTTACTGCTCGTTTTTTAACTTTTTTAATTTTTAAAAACATTAAGAAAAAGAAAGCTTTTAAAACTAAAAAAAATAAGCTTATAAACTATTTAATATTTATCTATTACTAATAGCAAATTTTTCATTTTTAAAAGAAACAACTTTTTTAGCGCAATATTTAAATAGTAAGCAATAAAAGTAACTCTACATTTAGAAACCCCTTCCTTAAAGGGTTTTTATTAACTCGCAAAAACATAAAAGCCTACGCCCCTACTCTCCTTAATTAGTCCTTATTTAGCTTTTAATTGCTAATTAATTTAGGTTCTTTTAATAAAACTATTAAACTTTTTCTAAATAATTTATTAAATACTTAGCTAGTTCCTACAAGTTTTCCTTATATTCGCAATCTAGCTATTTAACTAAATACTAAATTCTTTTTCCTATTTTTTATAAGTTTAATACCTTTTTAATATTATACTTTTTTTTAATTAGCTTAATCTTTATAAAAATATCTAATTGCGCGTTTTATAACGTTAATTTTAAAAGAAAAACGTAAAATATATTTAATTATAGCTTTATTAACTTTAATAACTTTAAAACGTAATTCGAAATAGCAACCTTTCGCTCTACTTTAAATAGTTTTAACTTTTTAAAATTAAATTTCTTAATTATTTTATTTTAAAAATTTTTTGTATAAAGTAAACCTTATTTCCTTTTTTAAAAATTAGTTTTTTTAACTTTTTTATATTATAGTATTACTTTATTTTTATTTATATAAAAACTAGCTCGTCCTTAAGCATATTATAAAATAAATATAGCTTATTTATTTATACTATTATTTGTAATATTATATTTTATAATCCCTATTGCATTTTAGCTTTAAAATTATAATTCGTAAAAAATAGCGAAACTTTTATAATTTCTATTTTAAAGCTATTATAAGCGAATTGCACTATTAGCAACTATTTAACCTAATTAGTTTACTCTTTATTAATAAACGCTTTTAAATAAGCTTTAATAACTTAATTTATTTGCTTAATTTATTTATTTATTTGTAAATAGTAAATAGTAGAAAGTTTATAGTTAACTCCTACTTGTCACGGTTCTGATTGGCAGCAGAGCGCAGCCTTAGGCAGCCTCCTAGGTGGGACTAGTGAAACCCTCTTGGGCGGGCAGACCAATTAGGGTCGTTCTAAAGTCTTGTATATTAGGACCGTAAGATAAACAAAATAGAGCGGGGCACTAACCAGTTAGCTTAGTCCTAATGTCCTGTGGGACGGGACTAAGGAACTACTCCCGCAGTCCTAGTGCTCGGAATAACAGAATGCAAGAAAGCATTTCTATATAAGCAAGTAGGCTAAAGGGTTTTTGGGATACTTTAATAATTATTAAAGTATCTTTTAGCAATTATATTGGTTATAGCTATATGACCCTTATTACTCTATTTGCTATTGTGCGCTTTATAAGCATACCCTTATACCTAACCCTAACCCTAGCACTTGCTTTGTGCAGGTCATGACTCTAGGTCATAACATAAAGGCTTAGTAGCGTGTTAGCTAGCTGGCCTGCTCCTTATCTTTCCACGTTAGTCCATTTTACGCATTAGTTACTATTTAAGCATAGTTTAACTTATGCTAAGTATAAAGTTTCTAGTACTTATGCTTTTTATACTATACTACTATACAATCTTCTAGCTTATATTTTTCAAAATATACAATAAGAAAATGTTAGTAGTTTTAAAAGACCTTTCTAGTACTTTAAGTTATTTTAAACATTTCTTCATTTAAGTTGCTTATAACTATTTATACTAGCTAAAGCACTTTTACCTCCTATTATCTTTTAAAAAACAATCTTTTTCGCAACTTCCTTATAAAGTATTTTAAGTATAAAGTATATATACAATAGTATTATACTACTTTGTTACAGCGGGGGTATAGTAAGTGCAGCTATAGTGCATTTCCTACTATTCATTCATATTATAATCTTATAACTACTAGTACAAACTTTTCTAATACGTTAAAGTCCATTAATTATAAGCTTAATTATTATTTTAAAAACAATATTGCGTTTACAAATTGTTTATTTAAATTATAGTTGTTTAAAAAATTAAATAATTTTATT
Source organism: Lasiosphaeriaceae sp. G1095 (assembly GCA_027569635.1). NCBI lineage: Eukaryota > Fungi > Ascomycota > Sordariomycetes > Sordariales > Lasiosphaeriaceae > Lasiosphaeriaceae sp. G1095. Next base: position 2,525 of record JAPDFK010000461.1, on the reverse strand, counting down.
AATAAGTTTTATTTATTCTACTAAAAGTACTCGAAATTAATTTTTTATAGCTATTTTTTAAGTTTACTTATAATTTTTTTTTCCTAAGCAAGTTTTTATAAATTGTACTAGTTATACTCTTTTAAAGTAATTAAATTATTTATAAATTCGTTATAGTTAATTATATTAACTTTTTTAATTATATCCTTAATTTCTCTAACTTTAGTTATTCTTTTTAGAACTAAGGCTTAACTTTTTAATAAAAGAACTTAGCTTTTTAACAAAGTTAATTTTAAGTGTGTTTAATTAAGCATTTGCTTTTTATACGCACGAACCTTATATTCTACGTTAGTTAAATTGTTAATACTTTAGTCTTACTTTATAAAAAAGACGTTTTTATTTAGTATTACTTTCTAATTGGGCTTTAACGTACTAGTGTAGTTCTTAGTGAAATGTTTTTTTTTGCTATAATAATAGTAATTAACGTTCTTTTTATTACGCTTTAGTTATTGCTTATTTATAGCGTTTATATTTATAAGTCCTATATAAGTATTATATATTATATTTAATTAAGTGCAATATTATCCTTTATTTAAATAAGTATAATAGGGCTTATATTTACCTTTCTTCTCCAATTCCCTCTAATAAAGTCTATTATTTACTTATATTACTTATTTAATAGCTTTGTTAAGTGTAATTTCTTTGGAAATTATAATAAAAACGTTTTTAACTTTATTTTTAAATTTTTTATAAAATATAAAAATAAGGATATTATTACTTTATTTTATATTAATTACTTTTTTGCAAAATATAAAAGTATACGCGTTTGCTATTCTTTTTTATTTTAAAGTATTAAAACGTTTTTAATTATGTTTAAACTTGTTGACTTTTTTAAAAACTTTTAAAATTTCTTTTTTAAAGTTATTAAAGCATTTGTAAACTAATATTATAAAATCTTTCTAATTTGCAATGCTACTTTCTATATAATTCCTTTTAGTAAGTTTAAACTATATTTAAGCTTTTCTTTTTAATTTTAAAACTACAAAAGCAACTTTATTATAAGTTTGCAGGAACTTCTCTAAATAGTAGGTGAAGTACGACTTATACGTAGTAATAAAGCTTTAAAGCTTCTTTCTATTACTTCCAAAACGTACTAGCTGGTTAAGCTTTACTTTAGACTTATTAGCATTATGCTATAATAGTGTGTTTTACTAGGCTTTAAATATTACAAGCTTTTCTTTAAGCTAGGCGATTACTTTTTCTAAATTTATCATTTTAATAGGCAGGCCCGTAGTTAACCTTACTATTAATATATTATTTAGTTAAAGCTGTACTAGCTGGTCGGCTAGTAAGTCGTTTTTTGAAAATAGCTCCAGAGTTCTAATAGTATTTAATAAAGTAACTAGAGTATTTTATATTAACTATCCCTTATAGGTAACCCTTAAGGAGTTATTAATATATTACAATCCCAAATTATAATTTGTACAAAGCAGGTGCTAGGGTTAGGGTTGGGTATAAAGGTGTGCTTATAAAGCACATAATAGTAAATAGAGTAATAAAGGTTATATAGCTATAACTAATATAATTGCTAAAAAATACTTTAATAACTACTAAAGTATCCTAAAGACCCTTTAGCCTACTTATTTATATAAAAATGCTTCTTCGCATTCCACTATTCTAAGCATTGGAACTACGGAAGCAACTCTTTAGTTCCGTTCTATAAAGTACTGGGACTAAGCTAACTAGTTAGTACTTTACCCTATTCTATTCGTTCTACAGTCCCAACACACAGGACTCCAAAATGACTCTGATTGGTTTGCCCACCCAGGAGGGTCCCACTGGTCCTACCTAGGAGGCTGCCTAAGGCCGTACTCTGCTACCAATTAGAACTGTAACACCTCCTCTTTATGCTTCAAGCCCGTGCTCTTAGCCCTACATGAGCTACACAGCCCGCTACAGCTCCACTAGCGCAACTCGCCGTGACACCTATATATAAAAGAGCTCCTTATTACTTTTCCAGCCTTTATTTCAAGTTCCTAAAGGCTGTGCTCGTTTATATTAGCGATATTAACTAGTATAATGTTTTTTTATTTCAATTAAGCATCTAACTAAGTAAAGAAATCCTCATATGCTTTACAAATAAATCTACACACTCAACTAGCTTTTAAAATTCGGAATAGCTTCACTTTAATTTTAAAATAGCAATTAAGAAATTAGTTAAACTAATGCAAGCCTAAAGCTTTAACATTGCTTCCCTTATATAATATAGCTTTAACAAAGCCTACAAGCTAACAACGGCTAAGAGCCCTAAATGCAGCCTTAAGATTAAAGGCCTAGTTAATAACGAAGCTTTATTATAAAGGAGAAAAGCACTATTTATTTTCCTTAGCCCTATATGCTATATGTGAGCTATAGAGTTAGTGTAAGAAGGGTTGGTAGCTCGGGTGACAAGAGTGGCACACAACACGCAGCGAGGTCGGTGATGGTTAGGTGTGGTGTATTGGCAACACTAATCTCTGGCCTCTCAACTCTCTGCGAGCGCGCAA
>JAPDFK010000460.1:0-30093 GCA_027569635.1 Lasiosphaeriaceae sp. G1095 | reverse complement strand
CCCCCCCCCCCCCCCCCCCCCCCCCCCCCCCCCCCCCCCCCCCCCCCCCCCCCCCCCCCCCCCCCCCCCCCCCCCCCCCCCCCCCCCCCCCCCCCCCCCCCCCCCCCCCCCCCCCCCCCCGCCCGCCCCCGCCCCCCCCCCCCCCCCCCCCCCCAGCTCAGGCGAAAAAAAGAGGATGCGGGGATTTTCCCGAGACATGCATACATATACTTTTATTTATATTTTTATTTTTACACAAAGGCGCCTCTCGATACCCATATCCATATATACCTACTCCTGGTCGTATTTCACTTTCTTCGGTGTTCACTGGCTTGCTTATACTTAGGTGGTGGACTTGGTCGAGACATCTTGCTGTTGCTGGCAAGCCGTACTGAGCATAAATAACATGGCTGTAAATACCTAGTATTTCAGACGTCTTCTTTCTGTTGCTTCATTGAACAGTGAAGATGCATTTGTAGACTTAGAGAAAACACCTCAGTCAACAACCATAATCAATCCCCAGTTGAGCAAAAACAGCGCGCCCAAATTCTGGCCTATTTTTCTCTTCGTTAAATTTTTGGTATTTGCCATTGTTTTAAAGGATGATGTGCACTGGGTTAGTTTAACGGATGCCAAAGGGGCACTCAAAGGGATTAAGCTCATCACTCACCAAAGCCCGACAACAGAGGAAACACTTCATGCTCATTCATCAACTTCCTTCTTATTCTCATATATTGTAGCAGCAGGCAGAGCCAATTCATCCCCCTACGTCACTACTCCGTACGATATACAAACCTCCCAATTCCCATCCCATGATCCCGTTTCGAAGCTGGCAAAAGGTCTTTCCCCTCATTCCCAAGCCGGGATCCAAACATGAACGCCAACAACTGTAACTAAGTAAAAAAATAAAAAAGCCAAAGCCAAAGCCATAATCCGTGAGAATGTGAGCAAAAAAAACTGCTACAATTCTTTCAATAGCACGCCCGCTGCCTGCTAGCCAGCCTTCTTTCTGGCGATGCAGCAATGGCATTCATGGTATCATTAACAACACAACCAACCCCCTTTTCCCTTCCTGCCGTCCCCACCTCATCCTAAACACGCAACAGTAATTATTCACTTAATGTCAAAAGACTCAGGACTCGCTGTTGCTGTTACGACTCGTCTTTTTTGATGACTTGGCAGTTCCAATGTGAGTGTTGTGCACCTGTGTCCCTTGTCAGTATATAGTTCCTCGTCACACAGAAGATAGAAGGATTGCTAACCTTTGTCGCAAACCGCAAACTCGTAATCGTCTCCTTCAGATGTGCCTCAAGTGGACTGACCATGACGAACATGAGCGTCTTGGAGTTTCCGCCCAGCGAGTACTGAAGCAGGTGGGTCAACTTGGAGTTGCGGTAGGGGACGTGCCCCGAACCGCGGCCGAGCGCCTCGATCACGTCTCCAAGACAGGCCAAACTCTTGTTGATGTTCTGGGTTTCCTTCATACGGTCACCTTCCGCCATCGAGTGTTTGAGCCGCTCGGAACCGGCGAGATCGACCAGGTTGAGAGTACCCTCACAACGTTCACCGGTTGCCGAGTTCTCGCCCACAAGCTTGAGGATGAAGACCGAGTGCGAGCGCGAGGACCTCTCGTTGGCCTTGGTAGCCGCAACACTGCGGTTGTTTTGTGCTTCGTTCAGCATTATCTCCACCTTGCCCGCCGAATCCAATTCAACAGACTTGCAGTTGAGCACCGTCGTCTGTTTTCGAGATTCGTCGTGTCGAATTTCCAGCTTTTTCTTGGCATCGGTCGCTGGCGAGAGCAGGTCGTGCAGCTCCTCGTTATATACTTCCACAAAACTCCCCTCCATAGTGTACGTCCACGACTTCTCTTTCAACTTGGTGATTGTGTCGTAGATCATGTGTACAGCCCTTGGGATCATGCCGTCTGCAGATGACATGGTGTAGGTTTTGCCCGAGCCTGTTTGGCCGTAGCAGAAGATGCAGACGTTGTAGCCGTCGAGAGCGCTTTGCACCAGCTGGGAAATCTCGCCAAAAATCTCCTCGTTATGTACCGAGGGATCAAAGACACGGTCGAACTCAAAGGGGACAACCTTGCGGCAAGTATTGCCCAGACTGCTCTTTTCCTCGGGGCCGGTCACATCGATCTGGGTCGACGTCTTCAAGTCGGGGAACATAACCTTTGCCTCAGGCCCCTCGGATGGATCGAGAACGGGCCGGACTCTGCACATGACACGGATGTTGCCCTTTAGCTCCTGATACTTGTTGAAGAGCATCCGCCGTTCTGTTTCTTCCTTGATCAGCTTTTGGCGTGCTTCATCTGCTGCGCGTAAGGCATCCTGGAGACGAGCTTCCATGTTCGCGAAGGAGTCTGATTGCTGCTTGCTGTCCGATTCCAGGAAGTCGATCTGGGCCCGAAGTGCACGATTTCGGTCTTCCAGTGTCATGTTGGTGGTCGACATCTGGGTAATTTGGTGCTGGAGAGTTCCCTTAATCGTCTGTTCCCGTTCAAAGTCTGACCTCAGCGACTCCAACAGTGACCGCTGATCTTGGATTTCACGGTCCTTCTTCAACAACGCCAGGCTCAGGTCTTGTTGTTCGGAGCCCAACCTCGTCCGCAATTCATGGAGTTCCTTAGATTTTTGGGTCCTCTCGTCCTCCATTTCGACCCGGTAATGCCTCTCCATTGCTTCCAAGGCCTCACGGTGGTTTCGCTGTAGCCGATCCGTCTCGTCCTTGAGCTCCCGCTTCAGTTCATCGAGCTCAATCCGGTGTTCTCGCGACCTGTCCTCGATTTCGTGCCTGTGACTCCTCCGTTCATTTTCTAGGGAGTCAGTAAGATGCTTGACCTGATCATGCAGCACATTTAGATCGTGCTTCAGCCGTTCGTTCTTTTCATCCATGCGTTTCCGCTCGTTTTCGAGGTCGTTGACTATAAGAACGGGGTTAGCGTGTGCCATTTTTGGCCTCTCACGGCAAACTTACCCCGAGTCTTTGCCATCTCAACCGCGTCCTCCATTGCCTTTCTGTCTGTGAGAGAGACATTCATGGCCTCCTTCATGACTTTGAACTGGGATTCCACCTCATGGAGACGCTCGTCAACGTCCCATCCTGTGAACGTAGTTGTGTTAGAGTCTTTGGTTAAATATGAGAGGTGGGCAGTAGAACGTGACTTGGAGGGCGACGCTGGGGTTTTGAGGGCTGACTTGATCGTTGACTCAAACTTCTCCATCTCAACTTTGACACCCCCTACACCACCGCGGGACGGCGTTTTCGGCCACTCCAATGCTGGCGGCTGGGAGTTGGCTGGCCTGAATTGACGAGATCTGGCTGCTTCCTCTTTGGGGCCGCGACGAAACGTGATACTCTCCACATTGACATCCGACTGGGACTGTTGAAATGGGGGCTCTGCCTCTTTCTCGGAAATCACTCGATTTCCCTCGGCCGCGGCGTCTGGTGAAGCATCCTTTATGGATAGATTTCCCGATCGCCTGCCGAGTCCCGAGATATCTCTTTTCTCCTGCGACACCCGAAACGGCTGAGAAGCGGCTTTTCGCAACTTTCTCTGCCGCGGCTTCGCAGTTGGGGTCTGTAAAAGAGGTTGGAACTTCGTACCGTTCGGCTGCTGAGCCGGTTCTTCGCCAAAATCCATTCCATGGTTGTCCATCGCAGTCGCGGGTCGGGAGCGCGTGTTGGTTGGCTGGCGGCCGTTGGTGGATTGGCTGAACCCCATCGAACTTGGTGGTCTTGTCGGAGGAGGACGGCTGCTCCCAGGTCCCATGCTCTTTGCAAAGGGATTCGGGTTCGGGTTCGGGTTCGTGGACGTCTGCCGTGACGCCGTCGACGAGTTGGACGCATATCGAGAGAGCGGTACTATTGAGCTGGGAGGAAGCTTGCCCTGGAAAGCAACACGTTAGAAACAGCCCGAAGGACCCAGTATAGCAATGTTCAAGTAGCCTCCCGCACCCATCCCGATTGGACCTGCGCACCCGAACAACTGCATGCCCGTTTAACCGAACCAGGTCGGCGCAGGGGACGAACGGCATCGTATGGCATGTGAATGGTTGTGCACAATCGCCCAGTTCGGGACCAGTATCAAATTGGTGACCTTTCCAGTGGGTCGTCGCGCCGCGGGAAGGGGGGGGGGGGGGGGTGCGAGATATGGGAGGCTGGCGGAGGCTGGTGTGCTTGGGAAGGGCAAACCTACGTTGGACTTTGCGATGTTGGCAAGTGAAGCGCCTTGAATGGGGCCTGATCGTAGCTGGCTAATCGGTGCTGCTGAAGGAAGGCTCGACTGTGTCTTGGGAGGTAGACTGGGTTCTCCCGCCCTCTCGACCAGTGTCTTTCGCTTTGGCTCGGGTGGCGCCACTGTTCGTTTTTGTTCAGGTCAGCAATCAAATCGACAACAAGCCACCATGGAAGCAAAGGGTCCCTACGATTCCCATTGTGTACGCGCTTGATGCCGTGTGGTGGTGGAGGTGCCATGTTGGATCGCGCATTGCTCTGCGACTCGGAAATTTCTTGGAGGCCCATTGTTGTAGCGGCGAGGGGGTATTGAATTGGTTGGCGAAGAAGGCCAGGGGCAGAAGGAGGACGGAGGGCCGACCTGAAGCTCGCATTCTAGAGGAGACAAAGCAAAGCGCAGTTAGTAGACGGGCAGCAATGAAAGTCGCGCCAGCAACTGGAGAAGTCTTGTCCGTACCGTGTTCTCGTAGCTCTCCATCTTGAGTCTGCGCATGCGAGGAAGAGCAATGTGGAGCAGCAAGAAGGACGAGGCAAGGAGCGAGGCCCCTAGAGTGGAGGATGTCGAGGGCGACGTTTTGGCGCCTTTCTGAGCACAACTATTATGTATGCTCTTCTCCTCAATTGGCGTAGCGCAACAAAGGCATGAAGTCGGGACTGGGTTGTGTTTAGTTTACTTCACCGGGGCAACGACGCCCAGAGCGGTGGGGCCAATGGCCGTCGCGACAGTGGGGCTGCACATTAACATGCATGCATGGTGCACCGACTTCACGGACCAAACAACTGGGGACTCCAACAATTGTCTCTCCTGGAGAGCCAGACCTTTTAACTCCAGGTCTCAGGTTACGGGACATCAAATTGAAGATCAGATTGCCCATAATATTTATTTAACCTGTGTCCTGTGTTATAACTATGGGATTTATGAGAGCCGTTACACTGATGCATGGGCACATTGAACCAGCACATGCCACTCACAAGTCCTGGTTGCCTTACAGAGAATAGAGTAGGTCGATCAACAAACAGAAAACACAGCAAAGTACAGAAAAATAAAACACCATCCAACACCTTAAATTCCATCTTATAGCTATTGGGGCCGGGGTTAAATGATCCCCAAACTCCCCTCTCCACAAGATCACTCCATGACAGTCGGTCTCCCAACTCTTTCAAGCTTCCAGGCGTCTTTGTTGACTAGAATTCAAGACCGAGGGTTAGGGTTCATCCGCGCACGTGCCATCCTTCACATGTTAAAGACCCTGCCGCAGTCTCCAAAAAGAAGCTTCGTGATGATGACAGCAGAGAGCCGATACCAAGTTGAAAACCAAACGTCTCGAGGCGCCTCACCCCTCTGTACAACGCCTCACCGCCATTACGACCAATAATTTTGGCCCATTACCTTACGTCGAAACCTCACCAATCAGATGCAGAAGACGATTCCCCAATAATCAGGGGCTTAGAAGGACGTCCTTTGACATCAACGCCCCCCAGCACGGATCTTCGTTATACATAACTCGAGCGCCATGGAGAAGTTCTCCCAGTTCCGTGACAAAGGTAAGCCTTCTCAAATCAAAGCAACTCTCTTCATTTCCTAACCCCATGTCCCACCAGGCTCCGGCATCTCGCCGTTCATGCCCACGTCGACCCCGGCCTCGACACTCTTCTCCGCCGTCCACGTCTTCCTCTTCCTCTTCCGACTGCCCATCTTCCTCGGCTATGTCGGGCTCTACTTCCTCTTCCTCCACAACCTGCCCCTCCCCGTCGTTGCGCGGAAGCTTCTCCTCTGGGGCGTCATGGGCATCCCCGGCATATGGTGGGTCGACCTGCAGCTCGACGGCGTCAAGCGCGGGGCCCTCTCGCAACAACCACCTTCGCGCGTCCCGCACGCCCGGTCCGTCGTAGCCGCCAACTTCACCTCCCCGATCGACGCACTCTACCTCGCTGCCGTCTTCGACCCCGTCTTCACCATCAGCTACTCGCACACGCGCAAGGTGCGGCGCATCGGCCTCTTCCGCGCCGTCACCATGGCCCTCTCCCCGACGCCGTGCTCGCCCTCCGACAGCAGGGCCCTCACCGACCTCTCTACACTCCTCGACCGGTACCCGGGCCGCGTGATCGCCGTGTTCCCCGAATGCGGCACCACCAACGGGAAGGGCATTCTCCCGCTGTCCCCCAGCCTGCTCGGGGTCCCTGCGGATGTGGCCATCTTCCCCGTCAGCCTGCGCTACACGCCGCCCGACGTGACGACGCCCGTGCCGGGCCCCGCCGCCAGCGTCTCGTTCCTGTGGAAGCTGCTGTCGCGCCCGACGCATTGCATCCGCATCCGCATCGCAGAGGGGCTGTATAACACGACGCAGGTGACGAATGGCGTGTCGTCGCACGTGGCATCATCGTCTGGTGGAGGAGGCGACGATGTGACGCTCGAAGAGCGACGGATGCTCGACCGCGTGGCCGAAGCATTGGCGCGCCTGGGACGGGCGAAGCGCGTGGGTCTGACCCTGCAAGACAAGAAGGCGTTTGCGGAGGCGTGGAAAAGGGGACGAAAATAAAAACAGCACATTCGCTAAAAAAAATTAAAAAAAACCAAAACCTGTTTGAATGACATCGGACGGTTTAGACCTATGCGATGGAAAATAACGAGATTGATGACCGAGGGGGGGGGGGGGGGGGGGGGGTGGTCGCCGTACGGCTTTGCCAGTCTGGGTGGGGGTTTGCCGGTTCTTGTTTTTCAATATGCATTTCCAGGTGCGACATGTCTTGTTTGGCTGGATGGTCTTTGTCATTGGATCGCAAAGGAGTTGGTCAGCCCTTGGTACATAGGTAGCATAGTAGAGGGTCATACGAAAGTCGGTGTAAGTAGCTTGCAAAGGATCAATGCCTTTTTTTTATTCGGCCAAGCCGAACTGCCCAATCCTCAAGTGCCTACCGCAAGGCTCATTTTTTTTTACTGCAAGCCCCTTTCCGTTCCCAAACAGAGAAAGAAATAGAGATATAGAGAAAGTCCACACTATATACAGCCCAAGTAACTTATAAACTTATAACCCACCCGATATCATACCTTTTTCACACCACAACCCTCAGCAACCTGACAGGAGACCTCTAGATCGGACCGTCTGTCACGCATCCGTGGCTGGCGTCGCTGACCAGCTGGGCATACTTCTTGAGAGTACCCTTAGTCACCCGCGACGGCGGGGCCTTCCACTCCTTCCTCCTCCTCGCGAGCTCCTCCTCAGAAATCTCCAGATCAAGCGCCTTCTTCTCGGCATCAATAATGATCTTGTCACCGTCTCTCACCAGGCCGATAGGGCCGCCCTCCATCGCCTCAGGCACGATGTGGCCAATCAGGAAGCCGTGACTGCCGCCCGAAAACCGTCCATCAGTGATCAGGGCAACGTCCTGTCCGAGACCGGCTCCCATGATGGCACTGCTGGGCTTCAGCATCTCCGGCATGCCGGGGCCACCCTTGGGGCCTTCGTAGCGGATGACAACGACCGTCTTCTCTCCCTTCTTAATCTCGCCGCGCTCAAGCGCCTCAATGAAGGCGTCCTCGTAGTCGTAGCACTTGGCAGTGCCCTCGAAGCGCAGACCCTCCTTGCCGGTGATCTTGCCGACGCAGCCGCCGGGAGCCAAGGATCCACGCAGGATCTGGATGTGGCCGGAGGCTTTGATGGGGTTGCTCAAAGGCCGGATGATGGGCTGGTCTTTGGGGAAGTCGGGGAAGTTGACCACGTTCTCCTTCAATGTCTTGCCCGTGACGGTCATGCCGCTACCGTCGATGATGCCCTCCTTCAGCAGGAACTTGAGTAGGCCGGGAGTACCGCCAATCTTGAACAGGTCCTCCATGACGTACTTGCCAGATGGCTTCAGGTCGGCCAGGAAAGGCGTCCTGTCGGACACGGCCTGGAAGTCGTCAATGGTGAGCTTGATGCCGACAGAGTCGGCGATGGCAATAAGATGCAAGACGGCGTTGGTGCTGCCGCCAAGAATGGTCACAACAATCATGGCATTCTCGAATGCCTGCCTTGTCATGATATCCTTCGGCCGGATGTCCTCCCGGAGCAAGTTCTTGATGGCCTCGCCGACGTTATCACATTCATTCTTCTTGCTAGGGTCCTCGGCCGGGAAACTGCTGCTGCCCGGCAGCGTCATGCCGAGGGTCTCGATGGCCGAGGCCATGGTGTTCGCCGTGTACATGCCGCCGCACGCACCGCCACCGGGGCAAGCGTGCCGGATGATGTCGAAGCGCTGCTTCTCGTCGATCTCTCCCGCAATGTACTGGCCATAGGCCTGGAAGGCGCTCACAATGTCGATCGGCTCGCCACCCTGGCTGCACCCAGGCTTGATTGTACCTCCGTACACCATGAGACTGGGCCGGTTGACACGTCCCATGGCCATCAGGACGCCGGGCATGTTCTTGTCGCAGCCGGGAAGGGAGATGTTGGCGTCGTACCACTGGCCCTGCATGACAGTCTCAATGCTGTCGGCAATAATCTCTCTGCTCTGCAAGCTATACCGCATGCCCGTGGTGCCCATGCTGATGCCGTCTGACACGCCGATGGTGTTGAAGCGCATGGGGACAAGCCCGGCCCGCGCAACACTCGCGCGCACATGGGACGAAAGCTCCATAAGGTGCATGTTGCAGGGGTTTCCCTCATACCACACCGACGAGATGCCGACCTGGGCCTTGGACATGTCCTCTTCCGTCAGGCCGGTGCCATAGAGCATCGCCTGCGAGGCGCCCTGCGACTTGTGCTGGGTGATGGTGGATGACACCTTGTTGAGCTGTGCGTCGGCATATCGGCGGGGAGTGGTAGAGAGAAGACGGCTAGAAAGTTGATAAGCTTAAGTAGGGGTGCAGAAGGTATAGTTTGGACTGGGACGTACAGCTGGGTTCTCAATGGCAGCAGCCGGCTGATGGCTAGAGCTCGGGGAGCTCCAGCTCTGAGGAGAGACGGCGAGATCATGGTGGCGTATGGAATGGCCTACCAATAAACAAAAAACGCAGAGAGCTTAAAAGGCCCACAAACCCACAGCGGTGGCAAAGAAGATCAATTGATCGTCCAGAAGCAGACACCGTCTGCGATGCGTATTATAAAAGGGAGAGAAGATACTCAATTGGCCCTTCTGCAACCTCGACGCTGGTGGGTGGTGAGTCGAATTTTTGGGGCGAGATCGGACGGCAAAAATTCCGCTGACCGCTGGATTGCTTGGATACTCGCTAGAGCGCGGACAGGGGGGGGGGGGGGGATCCCCGCAAGAGCTCTTCCCCAGTCTTTCCAGATGGAAATACAAGCGCTCTGATTGGCCGGAGACGGCACTGGGAGAAGAGAAGTCCACTTTGGACTGCTGCTACATGCTACAAATGTGCTATAAACAGTCTCTTTGGGGATCATACAAAGTCTGTCCTCTAGCTTCCATCTTTAGAGAACGCCAGACATGTTCCTCCCCATGTACCTGTCTCCATTTCTGAGTCTCCCTAGGCCTAGGGCAGGCAGTACCTTGTGCCTGGTGCTCACGATGTGTTTCGTCGCCATTGCCATTGCCCTCGTCAAGGTCCCGTCATCAGACAGGTGTGAACGCAATTAATTTGCCGGCCCACATAATCCTGTCATGGTATCTCGCCCGCGCCCTTCGACACAACTTGCGCGCCCTTTCCAGAACACCCATGCATTATGGCTTGGGGGCCTTCGCATCGGTTACGGCAGACCCAAGTTTCCCGTCCTCTTTTACTCTCCGGTGCAGAATCTCATCCACAATGCCGAGGTCTTTTGCCTCGTCAGCTGTCAAGTGCTTGTCCCGCTCCATCATATCATTGATGGCCTGCATGTCATATTTCTCGTAGCCAACCGACTTGTTGACGTGGCCCTGCACGATCTTGTTTATCTGCTCCCGTAACCTTTGGATTTGGTTCGCGTAGATCAGGATGTCGGATGCCTGTCCCCTGGTGCCGCCTAGCGGCTGGTGGACCATAATGGAGCTGTGAGGCAGCGCGTATCTCTTTCCCGGCTCGCCGCCCAGCAGGAGGATGGCAGCCATGGAGGCCGCGGCGCCGACGCAGACCGTCGATACAGGCGACTTGATGTAGGTCATGGTGTCGTATATGGCCAGCCCCGAGCTTACCTCGCCTCCTGGCGAGTTGATGTACATGGTAATGGGCTTGTCGGGGTTGTCGGACTCGAGCCAGAGCAATTGCGCCACTATCGCTGCCGAGACTGTGTCGTCAATCGCGCCGTTGAGGCATACTATTCGTTCCTGGCCAAGTCAGTCAGAGCGGCGTTCGCCTGGTCACAGACAGTGAGCCTTTGACAAACCTGGAGTAGCTTAGAGAATATGTCGGCTTCGTGTCTCGGTCAGCGATAATTCGTGTATGCTAGAGGTGTGCAAGAAAACGGAACATACAGGTCCGCCACCCTCCCGACTGAGATGTCAATATACACGGTAAAGGCAAGAGATACAAGGGAGGAGAGACATACTGTGACTTCAGTGATGTAGGGCATTGGAATCGAAGCCGTGGGCCGCGACAAGCCGGGATACGCGCCAAACTGAGTGAACCGCCGGCATTGGGGGGCGCTGATCGCTCTTAGGATGCGCCATACTGCTCTTTGTGAATTCATAGTGGCGGGGCGCAGAAAGCCTGCGGTTGGCGCAATGTGTATATGTATTGACCGAGTGAGCTGGTGAGGAAGGGACCTTGCCGACCTATGACCTGGAGCTTGGCGGATTGTTGCTCCAGTTCTGCTGACCGTGGGGTGGAAGCTGGGCCGCCAGTCCTTTTTAACGCTAAGGTCTAGTAGAGTCCAGTGGCTTGGCAACTTGTTGGGGAACGGGACAGGGGGTCGAGATGCGCTTCGGCTAAAAATGCCCCTAATAATAAATGCAGTTTTGACAGACATCCATCCAACAGCCAACTTCTCCTGTTTGGATCACGTCCCATTGACGTCTGGGAACGCAATGAAATCACGCTGTATTGCATCCACAAGCTCAAAATGGGCTGAAGCCAGACTTCCCCAATGGCGTCCCACGTCAATCCGGGCTAGACATGGCTGCTTGCCCAGAGCAGCATACAGCTCCAATGCTGCTGCTGTTCAAGCAAACGCTGAAGCCTTGATCGAGGTCGACGCGGCGAGCAAGACAGTCAAGACCGCTACTGGAACATTACCTCTTTCCCCTTTGATGGACCCAGTATTCCACGAGGCCAAAAACAAATTCAAGGGCACGAAGCCGAAGTCCTCACCACACCCCATAACCAAATTTCAACGGCAGCTGACTCGAAATCCATACGGTAAGGCTCCCTTCGCCCAGTTATGTTCTCGAGTGTCCAATGTCCATGCCTCCTGACAATATCGATGCAGCCAGGGCTCTGGCAACTCCATGTCGAAAATGCACAGTGACGAATGTCGTCCTTCCCCAGGCCTTCATGCAAGGTTATGGCTTGGTGTCGCATCCCGAGACAGGCGGTGATTTGGCTGGTACCGTATGGTGGGTGCCGCGAGACCTCGATACGAAGGAGCCGCAAGGGAAGGTGGACGACGCCGACATCCTTTCGGATGAAACGGAAGTTGCAAGACAAGAGGAAGAAGTCACTGTGGCCCAGGAAGGGCTCGCTTCCGAACCGGCACCTAAGCGAAGAAGGGGTACATATTTTACCACTTCAGAGGGGCCTGCTTCATACATGATCGCCCGCCAGGATCTCTTCCGGGAATTCATACAGAAGAAATCGCCATTCAGGGCCACATACAGAACGCTGCTCCGCGCCGGATCGAGCTGGGCTGAGCGTTTCGGGGCCCTCGTCTCGAAAGCCATCTGGCGCGAGGATATGGACTCGTACGTGTGCGAGATGATGAGGCGCCGAATTACGGAGGGCTTGCTGGATTGCGCTGCCAAAGTTGAGAAAGGCGAAGGGAAATACCTGACCAAGTTGGAAAGCTGGGAAGAGGCCAAGGAACACAAACACCGAGGCTGCCTTCTGTACCTGGGCCGCCCCGACCCAGGAGCCGATTCAGAATCGACCAACTCTCCCTGTGCGCCGGAACCGCTGCCGCGGCTATCGACTATGGACGTTGAGGGTGTGCGATACGGCCACAAGCTCGCAGTTCACGACTTGCGTGCGGTTCTCGGCGAAGAGCACATCAATCGCCTCAGAAAAGAGTCCCCACTCATTCGCAGTGGTTCGCTATTTCTGCTGGGCAGACAACGGACAGTGCAATTGCAGATTATCCTCTGGAAACTTCAGGGCTACATAAAGAATGAGTAGCTTGGAATCCTTCAGATGTACAACGCCTGAATCTGGAGGGGGGCACAGGGCATGATTAAAGGAGGGAGATTTATTGGCTATCCCTCTTTCCCAAAGGCCTTGATACGTTTTATAACCGGACAACTCCGAGCTCTTTTAAACGATGTCGAGACCCCGGGACTATCCGCCGAACCCATTCGAAATGGAGTACCACCAGCAATAGGATTAGTACCTGTCTTCTATCATGCAGCCCAGTGGCGCAAGATAGTGACATTTTGGCTGCAAAAGGTCTTGGGGGAAAGATCAAAGGAATCAAGTGGTATTCTAAACCACATAGGCCAGCGGCCCTATGCCCCTTAATGATTCCGCTACACACTCAATGCCAGGCTAAGATATGCAAGGCATTTTCTTTTCGAACCAAGGGGTGCCTGAGACTCAGTTAGATGCTGGTTATGTGTCACAAACAGCCCCATGGCCAACAAGCAAAGTTTGGAGGGTGAGATCACCAAACTAGTCAACCTACGTCTCCGGCCCCTTTCATTTGAAGTCGTTTCTTGTTGTTGTTTTTTATCTTGCATATTGCAACTCGAACTAGTTCCTGTCTCTGGGAGGATACCCGTGGTCGCTGTGCAAGGACGGGCGGCGAGTGAAGAGCGAAGTGATCCAAGAGAGCAATCATCCGCGCCGTTCGTTGTGGTGGAAGAACTTGAGGGTGATGGGCACCCCTTCAGCCGGAACGTGACTACGATGCCAAATCAAAGTCAACCCAAAGCCCTTGTCAAGGCCGCCAGATTGAAATCAACGTGAAGGGAGTCGGTATTCTTTTAATCTTCCATGCGCCTCTCTCTGGTCGTCGGCAATCTCGGCATCGGACAGCAGAATGGCTGCTAGGTTGGCCTAGTGGATCGGTATGTCAGATCAAGTTCCCTGGGAATGCCATGTTCATGGTTAACATAATGGTATAGCATGGGATACAAACACCAGCCTGTCTGAGGATCCAAAACACCACCTTACTCGTCCGCCTGGCCTTGCTACCATGGACCGGTATCCCTCGTTGCCAAGCAACAGAGACGGCATGAAGAGCCAATCCGCCAACTACGAAACGTGGGCCTCGCTCACTTTGTAATGTATACCTGTCTCGTGCTTGCTTGTCTTCCAGTGCGTTACGTTGACTTGAACCTGGGACGCAAGGTCAAGCCTATGCGATGCATAAAAGCGACGGGACCGTATACCATGTTAGCGATACAACTATGCAGACCTACACGATTATCTTGAACGACAAACTTTACTATCAATACGTGCTGTGAGAGACTGTTTGGTCTAAGGGACAGTGTGCGAAGCGCCGACGATATATCATCAGACCAGATAATATGAGCAGCGCCGAGTTGCGCACACGCATCCCGAAGAAAGAAGCTCAAGGGTTGTGCAGGAAAGAAATGCTTGGCAATGGAAGAAAGTTTGGGTTTGGGTGGGTGTGGTGAGTTGGCTAAACACCGCGAAGAGCCAATTTGCGGCAGTGGTCCGGGCGGTGGTGATGGCTTCAAAGCAAGGTGGTCGGGGGCAGAAGCAGTGGTGGGTGCTGGGTGCTGGGGGCAGGTCGGAGGCGTTGCCCGTTGGGGTCTCTACACCACAGGGCAAGCGGGCGGTAGTGGTCGGGGTGGTTGCCGACAGCGATGAGCTGAGGCGGTGATACGTGGCTGGAGGGAAGGGGGCCGAGGAAACCTGGGGAATTCTGGAGCCTATATAGAAGAAAAAAAAAAAGGTACCCTCCAAGTTGGACTCAGCAAGGGGAGTCGCCTTGTACGAGCGGAGTGGCGCAACGGTCTTTGCCCACACTGCCAACTAGAAAACGTCAATGTCCTCTTACGTAGGTAAGGGGTCGAAACGGTTTCGTAGGTCGTGGGTTCGAGCCGAGGTTGAGTAGGGGGACGCCCCTTCTCAATGCTCGGTGGAACCCGCGACTGAGCTTTTGCATTTTTTTTCTCAGTGGTTCTATCTATTTTGCCTACTTTTTTCTTTATTCCCCAGTCCTCATTTAGTCGAAAACAGCGTTGGTGATGCTGTTTTCGTCGATTCTTCAAGTTGACATTTGACATGGTCGACATGAAGTCGATCGTGTAAGTCGGATTTAAGCTCGCGATAGTCGAGTCGTGCAGGGTTAGGGTTGCAGTCGCGCCGTTGTGGATGGCGCTCAATAATTGGTGTCCACCCGCTGCCAGGAGCAGAAACGCGTCTCCACGCGTCACCCAAACTCCAAACTCAACATCTTCACTGAACCAACTCTTGTCTAATTAAGTGGAATTGACTTCCACCAAGCACGCCCGTCACCATGATCCGCCAAGACTTCAACCGTATCGATCCCAAGAGGCGCAATGTCGACTATCGCAAAAAGCAGTTCGCAGATCCCTCGTACAAGGAAGTGCAGTATCCGCACCGCCTGAACTTGTATGCGACCCCGCCGACGGCAGACATCACCCTCGAGCAGTTTGAGCAATGGGCTATCGACAGATTGCGGAGTATGTCACCGCCACCTTCCCCTTCGTGTTTAGATCTATTCAGTCTACAAGACATGATGCTAATCCTTTTGTCTGTCCAGTCCTCGCTGAGCTCGAGGCCTGCTCCTTTCGCAACAAGTCTCTCCAGGACACGGCCACGCACATGAAGCCGCTGCTTGATAAGTTCCTCCCTCTCGACGCCAACAGCTCTTCGTCTACCCAGCTTCACGTCCAACGACAAAAGGATCACTACAGCCATTTTATTCTCCGGTTGGCCTTTTCATCGACCGAAGACCTGCGCCGGCGCTTTGCGCGCGTCGAGACCATGCTATTCCGGATACGCCTTAGCGCCGACGACATGCGCGAGCGGGCAGCCTTTGTGCAGAGCCTGAACTTGGATTGGGATGCCGTGTCGGAGGACGAGTTGCACGAGTACGCGGCCGAACTGGCGGCTACGAGCTCGTTTGGCTACGGCAAGAAGGCTCAGCAAGCACGGGACGAGGAGACCTGGTGCAAAGTGGACTGGATGCGCGTCCCTGAGCTGGTCGAGAGGCGAGCGGTCTTTGTCAAGGCCGGACAAGCATTTGTGCCCTTCCGGGAGCAACAGAGCATGGTTGTGACAGAGTTCACCTCGCGGTTAGATCGGGCATTGGAAGTAAGGCCGAGCGCGACAAACCCCCTTCCCTCTTTCAGTTGGTGGGATAGAATTGACACCGTTGTGTTGTAGCTCACAGCCCGAGCACTCCCGCGTCTGGACGAAGACGACCGCCTTACGCCTATCCTCAACCATCTCTCCAAGAACTTTGTCGCGCCCGACGCTAACTACAGCGGGAGCGACGCGGCCATAGAAGGCGCCGAGATCACAGCGCGTAACATTGACAGCCTCTCGCAACACTTCCCCATATGCATGGCAAACCTGCACAGAACGTTGCGGCGCGACGCACATCTCAAGCACTACGGCCGTTTCCAGTATACGCTCTTCCTCAAGGGCATTGGCCTGAACCTGGAAGAATGTCTCGTGTTCTGGCGGCAGAGCTTCAGCAAGATCACCGAGGACAAATTCAACAAGGACTACAAGTACAATGTGCGGCACGTGTACGGTGACGTGGGAGGAGACTCAAACAGGCGAGGTAGTGGCTACAGCCCGTTTAGTTGTCAGAAAATCTTAACGGAGCATGCCCCCGGCACTGGCGAGGCCCACGGCTGCCCCTATCGCCACTTCAGCATGGAAAACCTCACAGCGCTGCTGCAGGCCACTGGTGTCTCGGACCGGTCGGTATTGCAAGGTGTCAAGGAGGACAAGGACAACACCAAGTTCCATATGGCGTGTAACCGGTATGTGTTTTTTTTCTTCCTTCATTCTCTGTCTTCTTCTCTAGCGTCCCCAATGTTTCGTTTCGTCTCTCCTTCATCTTGTAAGCTGTGCAGGAGCAGATGGTCTAGATGGTCTAGACTCCGGGTGGCGGTATCACATATATTCTATATATGTGTGTCTCTGTCCTCTCGGATCTCGGCTCTCTCGGCTGTCACACAACCACAACAACGGATAGAAAACGAAGACTCTGAAAAGACAACTGTTGTATGATTTCATGCACACGGGCGTATTTGCTGACAACGGATACACCACAGCGTCTTTGAACATGTCCACAAGGCCGAGTTGAAACGCGCCAGGGATGATGGTGTCATGACGGCTGCACAGCTTGAGACCATTGTACACCCCAACGAGTACTTCAAGCGGAGCTATTTACTCAAGAACATGGGGAAGCAGGGTGACGTGAAGATGGAAGGGTGACACGCCGTGTGACACTCAACTGGGTCGCGGGGCGTTTTTATTGTCTTGCCTTTTTATTTTGTGCAAGGGTCTCAATCCCCTTTTCTCGTTCTTGTCCTCCTGTCTTGTCAAATCCATGCAGGTCTCTCTGGGTTGGGCGATGGGGAGGGGAAACATCAGCTGGCCGGCTGGTTCCCCGCCTCGTGTCGTGTTGTATTCCATTTTTGAGGAGGAAGACCAACCGACATGTGGAAATATTTGGTTTTGGTCATTTTCTGGAGTTCAGGGGTATAGCGCACGCAGGAAAGCAACAGGGGGGTATATATCCATGTAGGTACCTAGTAACTTGGGAAACGAGCATCATCGTTGATGAGACGAGGTACGTAGTTTTTCACTTATGCATTTAACGAGATATCAACAATTGAAGGTGTAGCATGTGATGCTAACCACATTCTCCCAACACCCTTATGGGAAAGTCAACATTGCGTTGCGTGCGTTTGCCCCTCATTGCCCCCCTTTTCCTATGTGTCCAAGTTACCTGCCTTATTTTACCTCGGAGGGGGCTCCATTACAGTGCAGTGCTTCCGTTTGATGCAGGCCAAACCCAGTTTTCATCCCTCAGAAAACCCCCCTTTTGTCCACAGCAAAATCAATGATAAGATGCCTTGGATGCATCTTGTTGAGAGAAAAAAAAAGGAATGATGTCGGCTCGACGTTGACGGCGTTCATGGTGGAAGGGGGGGATTCAAGAATGGGGCCCGGCTACGGCATTATCCATTTTCCCCCGCTGTGCATGACACCCCAACTGCCAGCCCCGCCTTGGCCGCCCTGGCCCCTGCTGCAAGTGACCTTGGTTGCCTTGACATGGGAAGCCAAGCTCTTTGTGTGTTGAACGACTCTTCTACACGTGTATGTAGCCTAAGAAGTTTTGAGGCAGAGGAAAAAAAATTGAGATGTCATACCTATTTTCACGATCCCCTTCCTTGTCCCCCTTGTCCGCTTGTCCAGCCGGAGCAAATTCTCCGGGCTGAGATGGATCCTTCCCTACTTCTACTCAAAAAGTGGATTGTTTCCCCTTGCAGATCCAAATAATGATGTTATTCCCACCATTCCTTTTCATTTTTCCCCTGTTTTGTCTCATTTCGAAAAAGTTCTGTTACTCTCTCCCGACTCCGGCCCTATTGTTCCGTCGGTCCGCGGACTTTGACGATGAGGTAACCTGTCGAATTAACTCTACATACGACTCATTTGTTCTTTGATAGGAGGGATACAACAAGTCTTTTTCGTCATTGATGCATTTTGTGATCTGAGATCTCAAGATTCCTTCATCCCTCCACAACTGCCAGTGTTGCGTTGCTGTGCCAATTCAAGAGTCTACAAAAAAAGGACAAGGGACCGATGACCTACTTACCCCTAATTCTGCAGGCTTCTTCCAACTTGCTGCAACTATGCCGTATAAAATATGAAATTCAGGGTTCAACGGTTTTTAAACAGACCCTTTCTTTCGTCATGTTTTTCGGAGTCTGCTCTTGCAACTTGGATCTAAGGTAGTCAAGATAGTATAGAGTAGATCGATCAATGACTTCAGCAGGATCGTATGTCAGTCCTAGTGGTGTGTGTGATGATGGGTACTCTGGGGCCGCCCTTGGCACACCCTGGCTTTTTCGCTTGGCGCGCTGCTGTTATTGTTATGCATAGTTGATGTTTTTTTTTTTTTTTTTTGGCAGGAACCCCGCCATGCGAAGTGAGGTCATTGATGAAATTGATGTGGAGGTGGAGTTCCATTCCACCACCACTCTCACTCATTCTGTATGTATGCAGGTATTACCTATCTTCGCATTGGCTCTAGCCGACTAATAAAAACGGGATGACGCGAGGTGTTGGTAGCATTGTTTTTTTATAAAACGAGCACCTATTATTCGCTGGTCCGGAGGTGCGTCGGTATCTGCAACCCTCATCACCAAACGTCATGGTTGATGAGGTGGTATGAGGTGGGGAACCAACCAGCTCAGTTGCCTTGCCAAGATCGCAAACCCCCCCGCTGGCCTTCTCTGGGGTTACTTTGTGCTCGGGATTAACTTTCTGAACGAGAACGAAGAGGGATACATCAGGTGATGGGAGACTTGAACCTCGTGATAGTTGTGTCCTGGCGGTGTGAGAGAAAATGATAAGATGTGAAAGACAAAACAGTTGAATACGTATGTATTGCTACTCCGTATGTGACCCCTGCCATTTATTCCGTCTTTTCGTTTTCATTTTATTGCTCTTTTCTCCTTCTCTCACTATGCATGTTATATTTATTAACATCCCACTCTTTTTTACGAAGGTCTGTTTACCTAGATGGCTCTTATTTGGACGTAGAGTAGCAGTCTTCATGGGGTCCCGTTTTCACACATTAAACCATAGCAAAAACCCTTCCCCCAGCTTTTTTCTCACTGACGTAAAAATATTCCGATGATAATCCAACAGTCCCTGATGAACATCATTTATGATGTCGCCTTGCAGCGTTACGAGACCCCTGGATCGGCAGATCCCCTTTCCCTTTTCCGAACAGCAGTTGGGCATCCATTTTACTATACTCTATACATAGGTACCGAGTAGTATAGTCGTGATTCAGTATTCATTGCCTTCCTCGGCGGAACACCACGCACGATTTTGTAGATGCAATTATCCGTTCCCTTTATCACACATCACATCATTTCTTTGAGTTCGCGGCAACTGCAGGCGGGTGACTATCTTGGACAAGTAGATCTTTTCCCTTCTCGGAAGACAGCACACAAGGGGCTGCGTCGCGACGGAGACCTTTCCGCATTAGCTAGCCATTCCCTTGCTGAGTAAAAGTAGGTAGCTTGAGAGAAAATCAGGGATCAAACTGGATTGGCACTAGGTAGGCAGGTGGCCTTTACACACAAGGTAGTTCACATGCTTCTTCTTGACAAACTGCCGACAGCTAGCGTGAGCTAAGGTGGTATTGTTCAGCTGAGCTGGGGAAGTGGAGGGACAGTGCTATCAGATTGCATCTGCAGTAGCTCGGGGCAAAAGGCAAAGATCACCGCGCCGCAGGTAAGAGGTTTTTAAGTTTCATCATGTCTTGTTCAGTCGTAGCATACTAGCTGCAAAAGGTGTAGATAATGCAGCATTCTATCTTTGTCCAATTCCTATTGCCCCCATATGCAAATGCTAGAGAGACACTACGCCACGCCCAACGCCAAAGAAATAAATCCATCCAAAAAAGAAAAAAGAGCCCCTAGCTCGGCAAAGGCAGATACCCAGAACACAAAGTTGTGAAGGTTTCATTAACGAAAGCTCCATTCGGTCGTTGCCGAGCTCAAACGACAGCAACCGAAGCAGGTCGACGTCAGAGGCTTGGCACAGGACCAGAACTAAAAAAAAAAAGCCACCCAACCATCGGTGCAAAGGTCGGCCACAAGTCCCCTCTGGTCAGTCAGTGAGGGACTCACAAGCCCAACAGTCGTGCGCATGTGCCGCGTTGTTCAGGGCCCCAACGGCAATGATGAATAAGTCCCGAAACGGGATTCGCCCGTTACAGGCAGGACCCTGGAGAAATGTATCTCAGATGGGGTGAAATCCGTTTAGGAGAGAATGCCGTAGTAAGCGCAGGCAATGAAATCGTATGATGTTGAAAACACATTCGGAGAGACGGCGTATTGTGGCACGTTGACACGTCTTGTCACCGCCGACGACCGCGTAAAGTGGAAAGGACGGCTGGAGGACAATGCCCCGGCAAGTCCGGGTCTGACAGAGGCGTAACACCAACGCACAATCAAAGTGATACCTGTGTGCGTCATCGCAAATGCCGCATGTCGTGGCCATGAGACGTTGACTGAGTCACGCTTGGATTTGTCTGTGCAACTAGGCTCGCCTGTCCGAGCAGTTGCTGACTCTGGGTCTTGATCAACAGGTACCATTGGGTCCCATGCATGTGTTCGTGATTGACCGATACGAGCAGTGGGCACCGACCCTCGAGGGTCTCGCCAAAGGAGCGGGCTGTGACGCAGGCGCTATCCTACCGGTCGTTTCGCAGGGACCTGCGGTCCATCGCCTGACCGTGGTGGGAAGAAATCTATTATCCTCCTTCGATCTCAGATAGTCGAAGTCGCTGGTGTGTCGCCATTGTTGCCTCGGTGTTTTTGGTTTTGGTTGCCCTCCCATCTAGGGCGATTGCAGCGTCTGGCTCCCTCACTTATAGCCCGTCATCTTGGCGCAACGCTTGCAGTAGTAGATGTTGGTGCCGATCTGCACCATGCCGGATGCGCTAGGGTCGTCAGTCGATGTCATCTCCTCGGCGCGAGCACACCTCAGGCACCGAATGATGGCAACCTGAACAGGGCGTTGTGTCGAGTCCATGGAAAGATCCGAGTCTGAAGACGAGTAGGATGAGGATGAGGACGAGGAGGAAGAGCCGCTATAGGGGACCTTGGGTCGGTAGGAAGCCATGACAGTGATGGCGGGCCAGGTAGCGAGGCTTTCACATGCACGGTTGGGAAGGTGGATGTGAGAGTTGTATAGGTAGAGGGATGGTGTAGATGTTGGGAACTTGAAGCAACAAGAGCTGGATTGTTGGTGGGCAAGCGTGTTGCTTTATCATAAGTCGGGGGGAAAGAGCCAATGGGTACCAATGTATAATATAGTAAAAGAATAAATGCTGGGAGCGGGATGGGCCAGACCAAGGCTTTTATGAACTGGCGTCAAGCCAACAACGGGCAGGTGCGGCTTGGGAGTTGGGACGTTGCGTAGGTGCTACGAGCAGGAAAAGTCTGTCCGAGGTTGCCAGGGAGTCCTCAGGGCTCGGGCATGGCGGAAACACAGGCAGGCACCATCGGCACTGACCCCCACTCCTGTTTAATGGACGGAAGGTACGTACCGACGCAACCCGACAAAAATGCAAGTATTGAGTCGGACTGAAACCGTCATCTCACACCCCTCGTACCTTTAGTTACGCGTATGTGCCTACTTGTACTCCCAGGACAACTTCGGTCCAGAATCAAGCAATTGCGAACAATTCCAGAAGGACCCGTCGGTCTGTCTGGTAGGTAAGAGACCAAACAAAGTTTACGTGGCAGAAGGCGACGAGGCGAGCCATCTCATGTCGCAGACCGATATCCTCCTGCCATCCCACCCAACGTTTGCCCCGCCCGCCTGCAATCCATCTCGATTTACTTTCTCAACGGCCCACGAATCGAGATGACGCGCAGCTAAAGTCTCCCACCCCTTCTGAGTGTGCCACAGTTTGCTATATCCTGGCATAATTAGGGCAAGACAAGCGTGTGTCGACACGTAGCACATAACGAAGCATTCTGTAGTCAATGGGAGCGCAAAGCGAGAGTCTCAATCAACACCGTAATAATAAGGGTGTGGTGTGGTTGGGCAACTACATCGGCTTTCCGACCTCCATCTCTCTCTGCCTGCGTCCAGATGGTGCCCGATACGCAGTCACCTGCAATGTCGACGCAGACCTACTTACCTTCCCCAGCAGGGAGTAAAATAGGCACATCCTCAGACACAAGAGATTTCGCCGCGTGATGGACATGGCATTCAATGTTTGCTATGGGTTCTTGTTTCGCAGCATGGTAAAGGAGCCCGTCGGCGGACTCGGTTTATCGCATTTGTAATGGTTGGCAATCGAAAAAACTGATCCAGCCTTTAATTCCCGATCTAGACCCCGACTCGACTCACGCAGGCAACCTGGCTTGCCTGGCAACGGAAACTCTTTCTTTTTTTACACACCATGGCCGGTTCAGGAGAAGCCCCACCGTTTTTTGTTCTGGACAAATCGATGCCGATCCTCCAAGGTGTCAAGAACGAACTTAATTTACAGGCACATAAGTTAGAACAGACGGTGTGATGACCCCCTCCTGCTCCTTCTGACGTAGGACGCTTCTTGTCGGCCAGGCTGTGATCAACACAAAAGCCTAGAACTCCTCAATGCCCTTCGATGCCTAGTCTGTGATCGACGAATTCCTAAAAACCTGGGAAATCATGTGGATGGATTTTAGACCGTCCACAAAAACCCTTCAAACACCTGTTAATTACACTTTATCCATTACAAATGTGATGGCAATTACCCCAGATGTACGAGCCTAGGAAAAAGCCGCCGATTCGGAATTAGGAGCAACTACACAGTAGGGTTCAAGACGCTTGCGAGGTAGATCCCTCCAAGAGCACAGCTTGTTTCACATCCAAATTCGCTGTCACGGCCCCGCAACCCCAGAACATTAACGCCCGCTCTTTGGCGCCTCACCTGCCTTTTTTTTTTTTGGAGGAATTCCCATCAACCAAATCATAATCACAGCAGATGCGATGCACAGCACAATTCGAGATGCCGAGACTACGACAAGCACGCCAAGCTGCTCCAACCCGGAGAAAAAGAATTGACCAAACGTAATATTCGGCGCTTCGTAGACAATCAAAAACACGCAACCTAGCTCCCAATTTCGAGCAAACGGCAGAACACGGCTTTTGGGAGGCACAACATGGCAAAGGGGAGACATTGCCCAAATGCCATGCCCATTGCCCATTGAGGCGGTCCCCTCCCGTCGTCCCCTCGAACTGAGCACCTGCCTGCCACAACAGCTGCCGGCTTATACCGTGTTCGCCAAGTCCCCGAACAGGGGGTGTGCTGTCCGCCAAGCATGTGTCTCCAGGCTCTTACAACCGCAAGAAAATCTACGATTCAGAGCTGGCGCTTGAGCGAAAGACATACTCATCTTAAAGTCCTTCCGAATAAGTGAGGTCTCGGACCGCAATAACTGGCGGAGTCATATTCGCGAGGCTTGAACGCGATTCCCCGACACACGTAGGTATATCACAGAGGCAAACCTTATCGTGGAAAGAGCAACTGCAAGCCCGTGGCCCAACGATTTGCCGAGAATACCTAGGGATGTAGTTAAACAAACAAATTCAATTGGTCGGAGCAAACCTCCCACCTTAAGGTTCACGCTACTAGTTTTCCTCTCAACGACCATCGCTTCCAAACTCTTGGGGCTGCAACGGAAATCCAAAAGCATAGTCAATCTTGTCGATCTTTACCTTTCCCCTCTTCACAGGACCGATTACTGGCCAGAGGGCCCGAGAGTTTCTGCCTCATCACGGCATAGCAATTCGAAACCCGATGATATGGGCAATCAGGCGATCAATCAGTATGCACGAGGCAGAGAGGCAGCTCAGCTGACAAGACCACTCCAAGATCGAGCCCAACGCGCGTCTGCCTGCGGGAAGTCCAAAATGATCGACGCTTTTCGGACCGTAACCTCTCTTTCGACTACATCTCCCTTGGCGTCTGACTCTTGGCTCCCCCCCCCCCCCAAATTGCAGTTTTCCCATGACACGTCAACTCAACACATCCCGATGGTTGGTTAGTAAAGGGGGGGCACGCACTAGTAATGGCGGCTCCTCTTCTTCTTTCATTTTCTCTGTCTCCCACCTTTTCTAGTAATCCCGTAGAAAAAAAAACAGCCCCCTGTCATGAGGTCTGACTGCAACCGAGCCCGACCACCTTCGGATCGCCGCTCTGGGTCTATCGATCGGAAGTTGAGCTTCTCTCATTACTCTGACATTACGGGTTACCATGCGCGTCCGATTAGAGGACGAGTCCACTGCGATTTCGCTCTTGGTTGATCTGAGCCGCGTCGGAAGTGGTCTTCTGCTTGCCAAAGTCCGGTTTATTTCCCGGACAAGGTGGTCAAGTAATTTAGCGCAGAGTCGAGCAACTTCTCCGGGCTGCCCCTCGGCACGCCCAAATCACCCTCTTCAAGTTCGGCATGGTGCACACCCGACTGTCGCTATGTTCTCAATGGGCTCATACTCCCACAGTGATGATCGAACCACGTCTGCCATTGTGGTGGCATGTATTCGTGTAACGATTAAAGCTTGTCCACCTCATGAAGTTGCAAAAGAGAGGAGGAGAAAGGGTCGTCCGTGAATGTGAAGAGGCAGCATCCAAGGCTTCCTGCGCCCTGTTTGTGCGACCCAAGCTGCAGATCGGCACCAAACTTGGCGTTCAGCCTCGCTTCAAGCTTGGAGGGCATCTTTTGCTGCTCGGACCTTTCACAAACAAAACACCAATTCCGTAGGTAAACCGGACCAAGTGTCGTTGACACTCGTAATCATCCCCCTTGCGGGGCACGCGATTGGCGTCTACAAAATCATCCGTTCAAAGTTCAAGATTATTCTGCAGAGAAGGTTGATCGAGCCCGCAAGCTGCTTGGGGGACAGCGAGATTATTTCCTCGACAATGTCGAACTCATCTTAGGGCTTGTTTGGAGGACTCGGTCCAAGGCTTGGTGCAGAATATGGTTAAAGACTCTAAACATGCTCCGTGACAAGCTCGTAGCCTCGTAGATAAACTGGCAGAGCTATTGGGCCTCTGAGAGGCTTTGGGTCGCTGAAAAATATTCTCGAGATGTGAGTGACATTTACATTGGAAGATGACCCGAAGTGTTTCGCCCCTTGAAAGGAAAACAAGAAGACGGTTGTTTACTTTTACCCCTTGGGTGTGAAAAAGAGAAAAAAACGTGGCACGATCGTAACAAAAGGAGGAACAACTCCGGACCAAAACACCAAAACATGGGATCCGAAAACCGAGAAAGTGCATCAAGGGCGATTTTAAGATAGCACAGTTCGAACGATTTGTTGCTCGCCTCGAAAAGTCGTCCAACGACCGCCTCAGACGCCTGCGAGAGCAAGTCGGCGAATTGCGGTGCTCGACTACTGGGGTCTTTCATGCAAAGAAAAGGAGAGTTTAAGGGGTCTCGACGACTTCCTTTCTCAGAAGAGTTTCTGCCACTGGTTCGACCCTCCCTGACACACAGCCCGAGTGCTCCCCCAACCTCTTCCCAGACGAGCTTGTCCCAGTTGATGGCGTGCTCAAACATCCCGCCCACAACAAGCTCACCATTGTCAGCCAGCTCGGGTTGGCTTTGCAGGCTGCGTCTGCTGTGTTGAAGTTCAACCCGGCCCCCTGGCTTAACGAGCTGTGGAGTATGGCACTGACGGAGACTCTACAGACTATATGATGGACGCTGAATTGCCAGATAGGCAGTTGACGGCGAATGGCTTATTCAAGGGTGCACAACGCAAGCACAGAATACGGAACATCACTCTATACAGCCTTGGTGCTATCATGCTCGCAACCGGTAAATAGAAACAAGTTGAGCCAAACGAAGTCCGCCAACTTGCATCGCAGTCCTGCTATCTCAGCCCAAAGCACCAGGAGCTAGCAGAAATGGTGCTTGACTACGACTTTGGGAAGGATCTAAAAATATTCAGGCTCCATGAAGCCATTTATGCGACGGTGACTCTGGGGCTGGAGTCGATGATTGCAAGCTTGGATGTATCTGGGGCGTGATGGGGATGGCAAGAACAAAATTAGAACTCTAATACCTTTTTTTTCGCCATTGCCTTCTTTTGCAACTATTAATATTCTAAAACCTCACAATACCCATCCCTCACAATACCCATCTCTCACAATACCCATCCGCCCCCCTTTTCCACAATTGTCAAAGTCCACAAATATACAATGTAAACAAAAGGGGCCAACCAGTAGGTACGTACTGAATCGCTCCTAAAAACACGACATGACGCATACAGCCATGCGGCAGAGTCTTAACAACTTGTGCGGATACAGCCCGGCATTAATAAATGTGGCATGTCATCCACAACCTTGGAGCCAACATACATCTATGCGTCGAACTGGCGCAGAATGTGGTGTTTGTGTGGCTAAAAGGTGCCAAGGGATGTGTATTGCATTAGCGAGCGATCCACCAATCAACCAGCGGCTACAACAGGTGATCACACCTGCCAATCTTCCGTAGTATAGTGGTCAGTATATGAGCTTGTCATCCATCAGGATTTCGCTCGGGACCCGGGTTCAATTCCCGGCGGGAGAGTACACTTTTTGCCCTCTACCATCTTTTAAATTTTGTTTCGCCAGACATCAAATATTACTCACTGGCCATATTTCACAATATTTATTACAGTGAAAACCAACCATAATGCCCATAAAGGAAACGCGCATGTAAACGTGAGATGCTTCCCCATTTAATATGTTTTATAAATTCGTCATTGAGGGGCTCAGCTTGATTATGTGTTGAATATAGAAGAATCAGATTACGTCAACTAGACTAAGACATATGCTCAGTCGTCTCATTCGTTCACTTCTTCGTAGTCAGCTCTCTCACACAGCTAAGGAATTCATCTTATTAGGAGAAAGAATTGCATCAGCCTCGTGACGGCCCAGGCTGCAGGATCGAACGGGCCGAATTTAGAATCAATCCCATGATGGGTTGGTTGCTGTGAACCATGTCACTTAAATAGACGGTTGGTGCAAAGCCATGGGGAGCAGACCCATGATCTTCAGCCAAGCTTTCAATGTGCCTCAACCCTAGCGATGCCGTGTTTCTGAGTTTGGTCAAGGCCCATTCAAAATGCGCCACTATGGGAGGCGAAGGCATGTTAATATTTTCAAACAGCTTTAAAAAAGTGAGAATAAAGATTCTTGATATGACGTTCCATTCATCTATTCAATGTGGTTATAATCAAAGGTCCGCTTGATCTTATAAAACGCACGCAGGGATACTTCAGGGTCGTTAATTTCCTCATATCTCAATTTTTTTGTCTAAAATTTCCATACCTCGCTCCTTCGACTTCCATATTATAACTCTATTTCACCCGCCACACTGGCCTCGCTCCAACACTTATGTAGCCAATCACATTTTTCCGATCTCGATGAAGGCGCAGTTGAATTGCGTGGAGAGGGTCAACTTTCGCAGTGTACTATGAGCTACCTCTGACGAGGCCATCATTAGCATCACGATGACTACCTAGTAGGGAGCCAAGCCAACGACTACTACCCGACATCACCGACATATCACGTACGCGTCAAAATAAGTCTCATTATTTGGCATTGAATTAGGAGAAATCTAGTGCAACAATGCATCCAAATAGGTGAACTCTCAGTATTAAACACAAATCGGGTTCCAAGATTACCTCTTCTATGTAAATCTCTCAGGATGTTCCGATGCAGAATACGCGGAAATTACGAACAAGGTCTCAATACCCAGTAATAAGCCTCCCTTGGTGTAACCAACCCACTCCTTCCCCTGTGTTTTGTCAGCCTCCGCGTCACGCAACTGTAAATCAAACCCACTTTGATGATCGTGTAGTGCCATGATCCTGCTTTCCGCACGAGCAAGTGTAGCTCCGCCGTCGATAGCGGCTGGGGGTGTTGCTTGCACGTGGCTGAATTATGGGCGAACGAGGCTTTGGGCCAGGTGCGAGATGTGGTGATCCTATTTTCGACACTGCTTCACAACTCAGGTACGCCTCTCACAATCCAGAAGAGAAACCTAGGTATGGTTTAGGATTTCCTACTTATTTATGCTCGAGTCCTTTAAAAGAGGTTGATTGCTTTACAATTAGAAGGACTGTATGATCTGACAGCGTTGTGCTAACGACCACCACAGGGGGACCTCTGAGATGTGGAAGAGTTTGTCCCCTTGAAAAAAAGATGAAAAAAAATCATCCCGAAATCCAACACGTTTGCATTCGACGAGACACGGAGTCACCATGAGTTGCAAGTCCATGGAAACCCATTAATTACCTCTCAGGCCTGGATGCAAAGTTGGTATTTATTCTCAACTTTCGTTAACTGCTCATCTCTTCGTAGTTGAATTTCAGGATGGGTTATCACAATTTGCTCGTCTGCATCTAACCCCCCCCCCCACAATAAAATTGATATTTGATTCCATCCTGGCAAGTATCCGCAATCTCTTTTGATTAGGACTTGATGGAGAGCCGGGTGATGACGAATGTGAGTACTATAGTGAATTGGAGGCTGGTTATGGTTTTAATCACGACGTTAATAAGGCTCTGGCTCAGGGCGCAAACTTTGTAAGACTTTGACGCTTCCACCGCCCGCAGTGGACTGGAAGAAGGATTACCCAGTCTACTACAGGTCAACTACTCTATTGTGAATCAGCTGACACTCCGTAACTGGGCGGCATGGTAGGCAAGAGCAGCAATTCGTTGACACCATCTCCCTCCTGACTCGGGTTCCCTTCTTATTTCCCGGTCATCATCCCCCCTCTGTCAAACAATAACTTGGTTGTTCAATGAAGCAAGAAATTGGGAATAGTTTTGGCTTGGAGAGTAGATCATGGACAAATATCTCGCCAACTTGAACGCGAAGAACTTGGCAAATCACAAATACCACCGTGCTACACATAACCTTCCTCAATAGGTACCTTGTCATTAGTCCTGTCAAAAGGCATCTCGACATGACCAAGTTTTCTTCCACCAATAACCCAAACCACGTCTTGATTGGAGATAAGATCAAGATTTACAGAGAGTCAAACGGAGGCTATTGTTATGGGCGTCTTTTAACTTTTGAGGGAACTTTTAAGTTTAAATCGGAATGGGCTCTGAAGGTGAGATCTACCTAGGCAACTCTGATACCACCTCTTTCTGCCGTCGCAAATCGTCCCATATGTTTAGCGTCAAAATTTACAGACGAAGCAGCATTAAGGTTGTCAGAACAGGATGAAACAGGCTTTATTCTACTACCAACGGTAGCTCCTGTACCCAAGGTAGACAGGCCTGCCCTCTGGAATTATTGCCTTCACTTTCTCCTCAAATCCTCCACCAGTCTCCTTTTTCCACCCAACAACAACTCGGCATCATGAACCGGTTCCCACCCGGTCTCCTGCAACGCCTCGGCCTCCCACTGCTTCATCCCTTCTACTTTGAGCATATGGTCGGCATACTGTCTCGCCTTCTCTCCAAGTCTATCCCTTGCCCCAAGGTAAGTCTGCAAGCGGAAAACCACCGGCGCAAAGAAGGCATCCACGGCAGTGAACTTGGGTCCGGCAAGGAAAGGGCCGCCAAATCGCTCAAGACCCCCAGTCCAGAGTTCATTGATCCGAGCCAAGTCGGCCCCCAGAGACGGGGTGACCGTGTCGCCTAGGTCAACCCGCGCAGTGACGGACATGCCCATTTCGTTGCGCAGGGTGTTGAAGCTGGCGTGCATTTCTGCGACGGCGGAACGGGCCCTATTATTCATTGTCAGAATTCTGCTATTATTGTTTTAAACGTAGCACGGCTTTTGGCCAAAAAAAAAAGGGGGGGGGGAAGGAAAAGAAATCTTCCGTTCAGGTGAACGCAAAAAAAAAAAAAAAAAAAAAAAAAAAAAAAAAAAAAAAAAATTACAAAAACCATTAATAAAACACCATAAAAAAAACAAAAAAAATAAAAAAATAAAACACACCCCACCCAGCCACAACCATTGGGTAAAAACCCATAAACCGGGTATGAACGTTAAAAAATTAGACAATGGCAAGGGACGACCAACCCACAAACCGCTT